>QCXZ01000053.1:24089326-24385421 GCA_025024175.1 Rhyzopertha dominica
TTCCATTCTGTTGTAATATACACCCAAATATTTTAGACCCAATCTGTCTGTTTATAGTGGCATCTGTCAAGTTTAATTATTTATATCCTTGTAACCCCTTATAAAATCTTTTCATTTTGTTTAAATTGACCCTCACTTGTGTATAAGTGCTGTTTTGTTTGGTTAACGTTAGATTTGATGTTGTCGAATAAAGTTCTTATATTTGTTTTAATATCACGTGCGCTGGTGCTTGATTTGTGGTACCTACTATGAACAGAATTTCGGCAGTACAGATACCAAAACGTCCAGTTTTTTGAGTCCAACAACACTGCCTTCGTCCCTTTCTTGGAAGCTTAACAGCATTCTCTGCCGCTCCATTCAAAGATTGATGGTAAGGAGGAGTCCCCACTTGCAGAACACCATTCTTTAGTAAAAAGTTTTTTATCTCATGACATCAGCTGTGTGCCGTTATCCGATATCTGGAATAGCTCTTTTGGTAAATTATTGACGAAACTTTTTTACTGTTATCAGCAGTCGTATTTTTTGTTCTAAAAACTTCTGGTCATTTACTATAACTGCCCAGGATTATGAAATAGTAATCTTTGTTAATAGATCCTAAATATTCCATATGGATTCTTTGCCAAGGTTTTGCTGTTTTGTTCCATGTAGTACTAATGGTTTTCTTAAGATTTTGTTTTTTCATCGATTTCCTTGTCTATATTCGGCTATCAAAAGTAAGACTGAGCTCTCGACTTGTAATGTAATGTAGTTCTTCCAATAATCTATTTCGGAGATTACTCGGAATGATTACCCTTTCTTCCCACAGCAAACAATCTTGGTCAGTCGTTATTTCTAACTTTCTTCTGAAGTACTGATTTATTATTTACTATCAATCGGAACGCCTTCTATTGCCAAAAAGTTTATCCATTTTTCTTTTTCAGTTTGCTCTTCGTCTTGACTTGCAATGCCAATGTCTTGAAAGCATGTCCGCAACTTTATTATCAGCATCCTTAATATATCATATCTCATATTTGAAACCTGACAAAAAGAGTATCTATCTTTGAATCCTGTGCGGTACTACATGAGATAAACGTTTATATGTTGATAATACGTTGATAAGCGGTTTATGATGAGTCTCTATGGTAAATTTCTGCCCCGTCAAATAACATGAGAATTTTCTTACTGCCCATACAATCGCCAAAGCTTCAACGGTACGCACACAAATAAAGCAAGTTGTCTACTCACTGGTAACAAGTGCTTATAGGCGCCAATAATTAAGTCCGCTTTTAAATATACTCCACACAGACAAATCAGATCGGTGCTTGCTGCTAACGCCACCATAATCAGCGCCGATTTTTTACCGAAATGAATTTTAATTCTCGTCGTTGGTATCGGTATCGGCCGTGAGTCCTGCATCTTTCCTCGCATCGATTATTGATATGGAGCCATTAATGTCGCAGTTTTCCAAAGAAACGCATAGTGTTGTTTCTACTATGGAAATAAATGATGATATTCACCATAAACTTGTTGTTCTCGATTTTCTGGATGTGTACCATGCTTCTTGCGTTGCATTTTCAGGAATGTATTTTTCCATCAATAAGAAATCTTCGTCTAACGTTGAACCAGACATCTTTTCGGGTACGGCAGTTTATGGCGTGCTACTGAAATAACTTGAAGCGCTGGTTTTTGGCGTCGGAAATAGCTTTCTTTGTGTGCGTACCTGTTCAATAGCCGAATATTACTTACACAAATAATTCATTAAGGTCTTTAGACCAACGTCTACAACACACATAATATTTGCTTCACAAGTAATAAGCTGGAAAAACACCATTTCAATCTAGCCATCAATCAAAACATTTTTTTTTGTTTTCACATTACAATATATTTCCATGTGAATATATCATTAGCACACACAAAGTTTTCGCTAAGAAAAATGACTTTTTCTACATCATGAACAGATAATCACTCATTCACTGTCTCACGTGAATTGAAATATGTATAAGCCTATATGACCTTTTAAGCTCTACGTAAAATTGTTGGGAGACTCGGGAGAAAAACGCTGCTTGCTTCTACTGCTGGTTTATTACACAAACTGTAAGACTCACCTAACAAGTCTGGTTGCTCTACAAAATCTGTGCGCTTATATAGTAAAATTTGGACATAAATTTAGTCTTATCAGAACACTTGGCAAGAATTCGGTAATAAAAATGATAACAGTTACAAGTGTTCTTTACATAGACTTTTGCTAGTTTGTTACTGGTAAGGGTAGCTCGTTAGTGAGCTCCTAGAAGGTCTTACATTTATAGTTCTTAAAAACAGAATCATAAAAGTGATAAGCAAACACGTGTTCGTGGGATGATGCAACCGTACATGTTAAAATGACGCTTCGTTGATAACTAGAATTTGGAACATCTGTACTAATGATTAATATACTAAATTGTAGGTATACAACACCTCCCTTCCTAAAAGTGTTTTATTACGGAAGCGATCTTCCTAATAAAATACTTAAAAAAAAATTAAAACTTAAACACTGTACTCTCTTTTAAACACTTGCCGCACTAAATTCTTATTTCTTTTTCCTTAGGGGGAAGTTGTTCCTAGGTCTTCCATTGAAGAGTCGAACTGAGTGATCATTGACGATCGCGGTGGATGTCTTCATTCTGCTTTCATGTGTGGGCTGTGCTTCGCCGATTTCCTGGAACTCGTAACGATCCACGATGACTAGCTGTATTTGTGATGTTGATGCAAAGGCCACATTTTCCTAGGTCGATGGCTCTTCTTATGCATGGATTGTACATTCTTTTACAACGTATGCAAGAACATACAAATATTATTAGAGTAACAAATAGTATTACTCCCTAGTAATAACGTGTACCATTTGGTGTGCTGAACGATGAAGGGTTGATTGATGTTATTCTGGAGTACCTCGCGAATTGTTCCAGTTTGTGTTGGGCAGAACGCAGATCGTTGAGATTAATGTTTGACAAAGCGGATCCTTTCAATTGGGTTGGCTTTCAAGGTATTGTTGTTTTTCTAGACAACATTCATCTTCCACTAGGTTTGAACGTTGGTACGTAGTTGGTAAAGTTAGCCCGTTATATTGCTGTTTGAGATCAGCATTGTTGTTATGTGTAAGCATTTACAACCAGATTTTAATTGGAAAGTTCCCGTGTTGGTTAGGTTCGATGTCGACCGGTGTATAAGAGTCTTCACAAGATATTGTAGCAGTGACTGGTTGGCTTACGATGAAAATAACCATTGATTAGGTGATAGCGGGTGCCATATTTCCAGTTCTGCACTGATTGTCTTGGTTTGACAATCTGAAGGTAAGTGATTCCAACTTCTTAGCCTTAGTTCGTTTTCACACACCAGGCTTGCTCCTTAACGAGATGAACCATGATATTTTCGCAGATGTAGTCGTCATGTAGAATCTTCTTGCACGATGTCAAATCTTTTGATCTTCCATAAAATGTTCTGCGATGTGCTCATTAAGAGGTAAGGATATTGCGGATCAATAATAGGAATATTATTCGAAGTGTTATGGAAAGATACAGGTAATGGAATGAGGTTGTACAATTGATACAGTTCCTTGGTGACTAAAGGTATGTGAATCGCGTAAATGAGAATTTGATTGATATATACAACTGATAATTCCACAAATAGAAAAATATTGGTAAGTATTTTCATTATTATCATCGAATAGGAAAATCTGCAGCAGTATTTAATTTGACTTTTGATAATTCTTCTCTTAGATGTTTTGGTGTTATAACTGCTGGATGTAAAATATTTTGTTTAGCGAATAACATAGATGAAATTATTACATCAAATTTTTCATGTAGTTCAGTAATAATTTGAGTAATCATATTTAAATGATCTTGAATTTTAATATAATATGTATGAGCATTAAGCGTTTTAATAGCATTAGAAGAAAAATTATTAAATTTTTCTATATTCTTATTCATTTAGCTTCATTTTGTTGTAACGATATGACTGATTCATTGTGACTCCTGATGGCATCTGATAAAATATGAATTTGTTTGTTTCATTAATAATTGTACATCATGATTTTGCTGAAGAGTTGCTGTGATTGCTTCATTATAATATTTAGCGTCTTCTGCATCTGGAATACCAAAAAGCCATTTAAAAGCGTAATGATACGCCATCAAATAAACCTCTCTTTTGACGAATTAATGAATGACCAGTTAAGTGACAGATTGACTCAAACTTAGTTTTTAATTGATTTATTTGAATTGTTAATAATTCGATTGTTTCTTTGCAAGTAAATTTATAACCACCTTTGGTAATATTATTGTTTGGATGCTGACACAGCATTAAAGATTTCTCAAAGATCTTTTGCACAAATTGCAATTCTTGATCGTAAAAACTAATATTTGTGTACGTTAATAACGTAAATTTATCATTTGACAGTTTAGCATATCCTATTTGATGATAATATAATCCTGCCTTGGGATTATCGAGTGGTGAGATTTGATAAGGTAAAGAGTTAGCTTTTGTTCCATAATTTAGTAGGATTGGAAGTAGAAGTAGGAACATTTTTATGTTCTCTGTAAAGAAAAGAAAACTAATTTTAGTATATTTATATACCATAAAATTAAATTTTTAATCAAGAACTTTCTGGATGTGTCATTATAGTAGGGTTTTAACATATCATGGTGATATGTAGTAACTTTCTTCGAACTAATTTGCACGTCATAAGTATTATTTTGATGTACTTTAATAATTTGGTAAGGTCCTATAAAGGATGGTGACAATTTCTTGTTTAATCCAGGCTTAACAGCTTCATTTTTGACTAGTACATAATCATAGAGTTTATATTTATTGAACTTAATTTTCTGATCATGATAATTTTTCGCTTTCGCTTTTGCTTTTTCCAAGTTATTTCTGGCTATCTCAAATGATTGCTGTAACTTTAATTTCAAATCATTTTCATAGTCGTCATATGTATATCTAAAATCAACTTTGTTTGTAAGATTACTTGGTATTTCGGCTTTTCTTCCAAAATTAATTCGAAAGGTGTTAGATTCGTTGCTTTATGAATATGTGTATTATATGTAAACATCGCAAATTTGACATATTCGTCCCAATCATTCTGTTTAGGATTATGTAATGTTTTAGATATTCTTTTAGAGTATGGTGACTTCTTTCAAGTGCACCATTTGTTTGTGGATGATACGGTGTTGACGTTACATGTCTAATTTTAAATATTTGGTTGACATTTTTAATAAGTTTTGAATTAAAGTCTGTTCCTTGATCTGTAAGGATAGATTCTGGAATTCCGAATAACATAATAAATTCTACAAGTTCAGAAGCGATAGTCATAGATTCATGATTTGGAATAGCTTTAGCATAAGAATACTTAGTTAAATCGTCTTGCATGGTCAAAATAAAACGATTTTCTTTTTCAGTTATTGGAAGTGGTCCAACTATATCCAAAGCAAGTCTTTGAAATGGTCGTTCAGACGTTGTCGTAATTTGTATTGGTGCTTTTGCTTTACTTGTTCTTTTATTTAATTGACAAGATTTACATTTCTTTATGTATTCCATTGTATCTTCTTTCATATTTTTCCAAAAATAATTTTCTTTAAGTCTGTAATATGTTCTTCTAAAACCTGAATGTCCTGAAACAGAGGCTTCATGATTTTCTTGTAATACCTTTTGAATTTCTTCCTTGCTTTCTGGCGTAATTCTCGGTTTATTTATTAAAGTAAACTGAAATTTAGTATCTTTAAATATATATTTTATCATCAGTTTAAACATGTCTTCTTTTAAATGAGTATTTTCTTCTATCGGGTTCTTAATATAGAACGTATCAAATTTGGTGTCTTTACTAATCGTTGTTTTAAAATTAAGAAGTGTTTGAAATATGTCCTGATAATTAGCTTTATCGAAATAATTTAATTTATACATTAGCAAGTACAAGTCGTGTTTACGTCCATTAAGATTAGCTGAATAAGTTATATTCTCGTACAAATGATAATTATTGACCTCATTAGATATGTCAAAAATAGCATCAATGTTTTGGAAATAAGGGTTAGATTCGTGTAAATCTTTTGAATATAACAAAACTATTGGATTCTTAGTTAACAAATTTTCTTTTAAAATTGGTATATTCGTTGGTTCAGTATTCGTATAATAGAACTTTATAAATTGACTATATGTTAACTCTTTATTTCTGGTTAATAGAATGTATGGCATTGTTTGTTGGTCTTTATTTTCTTCAATTGGATTTCGTGATAGAAAATCTGCATTTGCATTCTGACTTCCTGGTTTATATTGGATTTCATATTCGTATTCCTCTAGACGTAGTCTCCATCGTAATAACCTACTTGAAGGATTTTTACAATTCATTAACCAAATTAGTGGTTTGTGATCACTAAGAATTTTGAATTTTCTTCCATACAAATATGGTCTGAAATGTTCAACACCCCATACAATTGCTAATAATTCTTTTTCAATTGTGGCATAATTATTTTCTGCATTATTTAAAGTTCTAGAAGCATAAGCAATTGGCAAATCTTTATTAATTTCTCCTTGTGACAATATAGCTCCTATTGCATACCCTGAAGCGTCAGTTGTGAGTAAAAATTCTTTTGTAAAGTCTGGAAAACTTAGTATCGGAGGATTTGTCAAGACCTCTTTAAAGAATTCAAACGATTTTTGGTGTTCTTCGTTCCATATAAATTTTGCATCTTTCCTTAGTAAAGAATTTAATGGTTTTGCGTGTTTAGCAAAATTCTCGATAAATCTTCTATAATATCCGACAAGACCTAAAAATTCTCTTACTTTCTTAGCGTTTGTGGGTTGCTTAAATTCTTTTACAGCTTCAACTTTACTAGGGTTTGGTAGAACTCCTTTTTCACTTATTACATGACCTAAATAAACAGTTTCTTTTCTCAAAAATTCGCATTTATCTGGCTGAAGAGCTAAATTATTTTGTTTTAGTCGGTCAAAAACGCGTATAAGTCTTTCATTGTGTTCTGACAATGAAGAACCATAAATTACAATATCGTCGATATATATAAAACATTGATTACCTTGCAGACCTGTCAAAGCCATATTCATTGCTCTTTGGAAAGTACTCGGTGCATTTTTCAAACCGAAGGGCATACGAGTAAATTCGTATTTTGCAGTTGATGTAGAAAATGCGGTTTTATATTGATCATTTTTTTTCACATTTATTTGGTGAAATCCTGAGGCTAAGTCTAACGTAGTGAAATATTTCGCGTTACCCAATTGATCTAAAATTTCTTCTATGTTTGGTATTGGAAAAGTGTCTCCTATCGTTTTTGCATTGAGTTTACGATAGTCTACTACAACTCTCCATTTAATTTCTCCTGAAGCATCTAATTTCTTTTTAACAATCCACAATGGACTATTATAGGGCGATACAGAAGGTTTTATAATTCCTTGCTGTAACATTTTCTCAGTTTGCCTTTTTATTTCATCTTTGTGAACTTCTGGAAATCTATAAATTTTGCTATGTACTGGAATTGAATCAGTTAATTTTATTTCATGTTCTAATATTTTTGTAGCTTCCAATTGTTCTCCTGGAAGGTGAAATATTGTAAGTATCACAAATTTTTAAAATTTGTCCTGCTTCTTCAGGATTTAAGTGCTCCAAACGTAGTTTAGATCTTAATAAATTAATTCGTTGTTGTTTTGATACTTCACTTTCTTTGTGAAATGAATAGATTGATAAATTGCCGTCATCAATTTCATCTAGAGTTAAACTAATTTGTTTCAACTCGTAGTGGTCGTTAGTAGTATTAATAATTGTAGTAACAGCCTTTTTGTTATTTACAGAAACGATTGCTTTAGCTAAATATATTCCTGGAGGTAGTTCTATTTCTGGTATAATTCCTTCTTTAACATCGTTGAGGATACCAATTTCAATTACGCTTTCAGTTCTAGGCTTTAAAAGAATACTCACTTGAGTTTCCATAGCATTGTAATATAAAGGTAATATAACTTTCTGTTTTCGTAAAGTAATTTCCGACTTTTCATAATCGATCAGACATTGCTGATTCATAAATAAATCATTTCCAAGTATTCCATCGAATGGAATCGAATTGTTATCTTCAGCTATGTGGAATTCTAAATCAAAACTTTCATTATTATACAAAAATGTTAAGGTAGCCATACCTTGAGTCCGTAGTTTAGAATTTGCATTGAATCCGTTAAATGTTACAAACGTTTCATTATTACTTTTATATGACTTTAACCGTTTTAGTTTACCTGGTTTTATAATAGATTCTGAGGCGCCGGTGTCTACAAGAAAGTTAAATTCAATACTTTCTGACACAATTTTTATGAATGGCATTTGAAACTCATTTTGAAAAGCCATGAGACATGAATGACACGTATTATTAAAATTAAAAGAAGAAGATGGCTCATCTATGTCCACTTCATTGTTTTTATTAAACTTCAAATCATAATATTCACAAAAATCACAATATTCGGGATTGTTTTCGTTCATATGGTCATTTACTTGACTCAAATAATTATCCACTTCGGAATTGACAAAAGAAGAAAGATCCGAAGGGCTGATTTCGGAAATGGGAATTTCAGGAATGTCCGAAATATTTAATAAAGAATTATCTAACTCTTCATTAGATAATTGGTTACCCTCGTCCCAGACGTCTCCAGAACAAGATGTACCGATCCCAGATGGCTTTCCTGATTGCACATCGGGAGTGATCTCCGATTTATTTAAAGTGGTGGGCCCAAATGGAGAATCGTTAAGAATGATGGTACCATTATTTAAATATACATTATACATTTCTTGAATCGATTCATAATGTAATTCTGGACTTTTAAACAAATTATTTTCATGAATCCCGTGGACACTGCATAATGGATCAGGCAATCTATGATAATAGAATATTGGAGGCCTGTCATAAACATAAAAATTAGGATTATGCAAGTGTGGATAATAAGACGAACTCCCAAGATTCGTATAAGACGGATTTGTATCAAAATTAAAAGAATCCGTGTTAGAAGAATACGTGTTTCGAGGAATATTAAAATAATTATATGCGTCTAAACAGATCGCTTCATTTAAGGGAAAAGATTCCTCGATAAGAGCTTCAGCTTGATTTTTATAATTTCCAAAAGTTGCCGGAGATGATGAATTACTAGCTTTATTAAAATCCTCTGGCATGGGAATATTTTCAAAATCATCATCTTCTACGTCCATAATTCGGCAAATATCTACAATGTGCTTTGTACTGGCGCTACCGCAAAAAGGACTCATAGTAACAATATTTAAATTACCAGGTTTTGGATTCAATGGCTCAGAAGAGGTTTGTGAAGTTGGCATTTGTCCAACTTTAGTTTGCTTATTTATTCTTTTGTAACACTCATTAATTAAATGACCTCTTTTCTTGCAATAAGAACAAGTTTTTACTTGTTGATTATTAGTATTATTTGCATAAGAATAATTCATACGTGAATTATTTGAATTAGATACATGATTAATTCTTTTAGAATTTGAAAAGGTACGCCTTGCGTAGCAATTTTTCGTTAAGTGTCCTAACTTATTGCAATTTTGGCACTTAATAACCTGTTTAGGTTTAGAATAATTTTTATTTAGATTCAGTGCTCTTTCTTCCTCCATTGCAGCATTTAAAGCTTCATTTAAATTTTTCAGCAATTTTACTCTTAAAAAACTTGATATTTCAGGCTGTGAATGATAGATAAATCTTTGTAAAGCGAGTTCTTTTATCATCACGACTCTACCTGTACGTTCACTTTCATCGGTAATTTCTACCGTGTTTAACAATCGAGTAGTTAAATTATCAATTTTATTATAAAATCGTAAAACGCTTTCGTCTCTACTTTGAGTAAGATTATTTAATTCTTGCATTAATTGAACATAATGTTTCTGGTCAGAATATAATTGTTTTAATAAATATTCCAATTCATTCCAAGAGTCAAATTCCTTGTCTCTTAACTGTGCTTTAGCATTTCCCGTTAATTTTGACACAATAAATGCCATTAATGCAGGCTTTTGGGTTTCGTGTGCGAGGCTGTTGGCATTATTACAATTGCCTAAAAATTCATGCAACTCCTGTCTATTGCCATCAAAAGTTTTTGGAATCAGTGAACAAAGAAAACTTAATTTATATTGAGTGTCTTCGCTAGATATACTTAAATTTTCGAGTGCGTTACGTGTAGATGTTTCTGCTTCCATTATGGTTGCAAATAAGTAAAAATAAATTTAAATTTGAATAAAAGTATAAATGTATAAGTATAATTTAGAGATTTAAAATATTAGCGATTTAAAAGTAATTTTATATTATTAGGTTTAAATGTTCACCCAAATAACTTAAATACCCAAATAACTAATTAATTAATTAATCCCAATAGTTACACTAACTACCAATATAATATATAACTATAATTTGAACAAAGCAAAATAATATAGCGATTCACCAAGGTAACTTGTATCAAAGGGAGACAAGAAGGGACTTACAGTTTTGAGCGATTTCTCTTCCCGATGTAGGTTGGATGGATACCCACTGGTTGACTTGGTTTTGCAGACGTTGATTTCTTCAAACTTCTGTTCTTCTGGTCACCTGATGGATATCCTACTGACTGCGCCAAAATGATGTTGGGAGACTCGGGAGAAAAACGCTGCTTGCTTCTACTGCTGGTTTATTACACAAACTGTAAGACTCACCTAACAAGTCTGGTTGCTCTACAAAATCTGTGCGCTTATATAGTAAAATTTGGACATAAATTTAGTCTTATCAGAACACTTGCAAGAATTCGGTAATAAAATGATAACAGTTACAAGTGTTCTTTTACATAGACTTTTGCTAGTTTGTACTGGTAAGGGTAGCTCGTTAGTGAGCTCCTAGAAGGTCTTACATTTATAGTTCTTAAAACAGAATCATAAAAGTGATAAGCAAACACGTGTTCGTGGATGATGCAACCGTACATGTTAAAATGACCTTCGTTGATAACTAGAATTTGGAACATCTGTACTATGATTAATATACTAAATTGTAGGTATACAACAAAATGTTTTTTATTGTCCATTAGCTATATTTCCAATTTTAAGCGTTTATAAAATTTGTGATGATCCTCAACTAAGCTATATTAAATACACAGCTTCTAAACAAAAGTCGTAGGCTATTTCATCATTGTGTTAATTATGTTGGATGTACCTCATAAATGGAACACTGAGAGTCTAAAACTGATGATATGTTCAGATTAAAAATGGTATGGGTGATGTTAACGCAGAAGATTCCGAGGATATGGGTCAGAATAAGAGAGGTGAGCAATTGAGATTTACAAATATCCGAGAAATTAAATTCCTTTTTGAAGAAAACTAACAAGAGGAGTCCGTTGTGTCATTTGTCATGAATGTTTCTTGTGAAGAGGCACGTACAAAAATATAGATTTTAGAAATTCTACTTGTTAATAAGAATAATGCCAGTCATAAGTCATTTCGGGAACACTTTGAAATATTTTTTTTAAATAATAATATAACTAACGTATTCAAGAATCACCTTCAATAAATTGTAATAAACCTGTTCTTAAATCGTAAAATATTTTTATTTTGTATATTTTTATAATCAAAACATTTATTTCTCAAATTACTCTGAATACATTTTCAATTGGTGTCAATTTGGCTCCAAATTTTCAATTTATTATATACATTCCCGCACTACGTGGTATACTAATAATATAAAGACAAAATTTCAAAAGTCATTTTCATCAAAATAAGCAGGATTTAACTATAGCATTACATAACAGGTGATTTATTTGCAGTTTTTGTGATGTTCCCGAAAATGATAAGAGTGTTCCCAAAATGACAATAAAGTTGACTAAATGCCGACGTTCCCGGTTTTGGACATATTTTATGCATGAAAATAATATACATTCACAGTATTATACCTTTATTTGTAATTAAGGAATGAGAACATGAGTATCAAAATTAAAACTTAAAATTATAATCTTTGTGGTTCAATCAACAAACATTAGATATCAGGAACAAATACTAATTGCACACTAYCATTAAGATTAAAACTTTGTATTTTTAAAATAAACAGGCATTAGGCATTAGAAATATTAGAAATGCCTTATCATATTACGCACATAATATCACAAAGTTACTTGAATATCAAAGTTTGAACTTAAAGTCTAACATTACTTACTTTTCGTAAATATCCATATTTTCATCAAAACAATAAAAGCTACGACTACCTTTTTTCTGCAATTTCGGTGTGGGTAAAATTTTAACAACTTGTTCACAGGAGACATATGAAACATCATTTTGTTCAATTTTGAATATTTTTGCTGAGTTCCGCTGACAACGAAGAAAGGTGACTTTTATTTCACCATCTTTATCAACTGAGGTGTCGGCGATTGCAACGTATTTGTATTTAAAATTTTTATTTTCAGTTGGAACATTCACGAGCAAATATGTCTTTGGGCATATCATGTTTGGGTGCAAGTTCTCCTTGTCATTTCCGTACGATGTACCAGCACCAGCACCAATATCGTCATTCTTTCCATGAAGTCGATCTGAAACCGTTTGGAGATTCTCATCATCTGAAGTGTCTGATAATGTCAATAGGATTCAGAAACTTTTCATTCTTTACTACGTCTAAATCTATCATTTCTGAAGGCACTGGACTGTCTTTTCCTCTATCGTCGACTGAAAATGCCTGCAGTTTAATTTCTCGCAACAATTTTAAAAATTAGTACAATTTCTGCCAGACAATCTTAGTTACATTCATGATTCCGGGAATCGCATCTATGTTTTTAGGTATTATTTTTTTGATTGCAACTATTTTTTCCAAAAATTTGCGCTTCCTTGCATTAGCCTTTTCACGATGCCTTTTATAAGCTAAACTGTCCCGTTTTAATCGTTTTTTTCGACTTCCCCTTCTCTTCATTTATATCGTTTGCCATGTTACTAGTACTAAATGGATACCTAAAACCAAAATTTTTTATGTTCATGCTTTTTAAAAGTATTAGAGTATCATTTTGTTCACAGATTGTCATTTCGGGAACGCCCGTAATATACGAGAACGTTCCCGAAATGACCGTTCCTGAAATGATTATTAGATAAATATTCTCAAGTCACGCTTGACGCCGCCATGTTAGAGATTGGTTTTAGAGGTTATGAACAAGTGAGCTGTAATATTCATACGAATTTTGCAAAAAGCATGCAGATTTTCGAAAAACTAATCACCAAACAGCGTTCCCGTAGTGACAGTGAATTAAAGTACGCTTCATACACATCAAATTAAAAGAAACTTGCCAAGAAAATTAATTATTTTTTTCCGTAAACACGACAACACGTCATTTGCTTTGACTAGTGAACTTCACACTGTTGCTCCCTAACGCCATCTACAATGTGTTGTTTTAATTACATCGACCAATAAACACGGCGTTCACGGAATGATTAGATAAACGTCAGACAGCATTTGAATAGCCAAAGTATGACGAAATTAAACTGATATGAATTTAATTTATAGATATATTCTTAATTTGATGATTTTTAAAGCTAATATTAAAATGTGACAATTTTAATTCGTAATTGTAAAAATTTTTGTCTTGTGTGAACTATGAAACATGGTTTATGGACGCGTTCCCGGAATGACTGTTGAGGTCTGTTTTTGTTTAAAATCCAGAATATTATTATTATAGAAAAGTAAATATGCTAAGTGCCTTGTAATTATGCACACTGAGAGAAATGGGTTATTAGATATAAAAGAAAAGCTTAATGAATTACAACTTGTAGATTTAAAATAGGCGCCAAAAACAACTGCCATTATTCAATGCAACTACAGAATATTATACTAGGAAGTTTATTGCATAGTATTTAAAGTGTTTAGGTATAATAGTCAAGAACTAGTATCATTTACACCTACACATTTTTAGTTTTCAAGTACTCTACTTATAAAAATAACATTCTAGGTGGTTTAATATAAGTATTCAACATGTAGTGGTATGCATTACAACTACACATTTTTTATTTTAAAGTATTGTAGTTGCACAAATAATAATTTTAAATGTTAATTATAATCATAATGTAATAGTATAATTTACCACTACAAGTTTGGTTTTTTTAAAACGTATGTATATACCTACTATAATATAGGCTATATTTTTTTCAACCTACGATGAGTTATAAAATAGGATTCATTTACATAAAAAGATAATTGCATTATTAAAAGTTGAGATTAGTATTGCTCATTTCACTACATAGTTGCCTAAACAATTGAAGCAATTTTGCTATCGTGACACCAGGTACTCGATCTCTTCTTTAAAGAAGTTTGCCATCAACAAGGTTTTAACAATTTTTGCTACCAACGAAGAGTTTTAGAAGACTTACCTGACCTCGCTGGAAACAAAGTTCTTTGAGAAGGTGATTGAAAACTTTTTGGCACAATACAACAAATTTAATGGCTCAGCTGCTTAACAATTTTAATGGATGAGTAATAGCATTCAATTTTTATAATAAATTTGTTTCTTATGTAAATAGGTCTTATTTCTATAAAGCGTCGCTGATTGAAAAAAAAACGACTTTTATACTAACGTTAAAAGCCATATCACTTATACCAAATATCTAAAGCACATGCACCGTTATCACAAATATTTAAGAATGTTATAATCACAACACTAGTTATTCACAAAAAAAGCATGCATCTTGTAAAGGTATAGTTATGAATTAATTATGAACTTAACATATCGTAAAAACACTGAAAAGACAACTAAAAATAATCCATGTACAGAAATTAGGTTTCTTCGGGTGTCGCGCCTGGTTGGAATGTAGTATGTTGCTTCTTGCTCTTCAGGAAATATTGCACAAATTTGCCTCGGTAGTTCAAAAAACGCTCACGCGCAATTCTGTAGGCAAAGCATTGGTTTTAAAGAAGAAAAAACAGAGGAACTCCTTTTCTTTACCTTCGGACTATGTTGCAACTCCTGTCTAACAAGCGTCGATTTAATATTTTGTGTAGTTTATAACGAGCTAGTACTTCTTTTCCTCATTACAATTTTGCAGCCTAAAAAAATAATATTGCGTAAAAAAGAGAAACAACTGAAGAGTCTGAAAGTTAGTGAAGCCTCTTCATTTTTTAATTTTATTTAGATATATACCTGGCCTGCTTAAATTGGCACCATACATGTTTTAGTAAATTTACTACTAACTATTTTTTAACTAAAGCACCAAAAATATGTAATTATTGCTTTCCTAATTTCGGTATCTACGTTACCCCAAAATGTATTCTAATTATATTTTTGATTAACACATTATTAGATCTTTTTTAAGTTAAATGATTTGGAAAGTGCTTCCACTCATTGTGGAACATTTTGAAACAATTAAGTAGCTTGGACACAAGCTGATTGTATCGAAGCTAATTAGTTAAGATTTTTCAACCAACCAATTAATCAAAGCAACAAATAATTATGATCTATGCCTTATAGATGGTAAATCAGGTGCCTAGCGTGGTTCTTACTTATAGGTATTATAGATATCATAAAGAAAAACAGTTTTGATAACGCTTTCGGACTTAATCACGTGATAACCACGTGTAGTACAAACGTAGAATGGCATAATGCGTTATTGGGATGACCATCTTTGAATATATTCAACATAGTCAACAAATTTATATGGAATGTTGGCATTACATTAATACTTTTCTTTTTCTAACTGACTAGTAGCACACAATTTGGTATGAAACTATGTTTTAATAATGCTATTTAGACGGCATGGCAGCAGTTTTAGGAGTGCGAGCCTACAACATCTGTCGACGAACATGTATTGAAACTTGTACTTACCTTCGAATGGATTAACGAGGTTTTCAGAATTTCAAAGCTTAAATTTGCTTTTTATTTTTCACCAATATTTTTTCTTTTTTTAGTATCAGAGTTCGTTTGGTGACTACTAGACAATACATCACGCGGCACTTGCACTGAACTGCTAAACGCCATTACGCTTTTAAAACTAGCCCTTGTTGTCAACTTTCTATAAGGATAGCACCGCATTTCTTTATTGAATTACTGTATTTGAATCTCCATCTCTAACTCTAACTAGTAAAATATTACAGCCTCTGTTTGCTAACTGCCTTAAACATGCAAAACTTACGATTAAGGATAATGGTCGTACATTGAACAATTGCTAAACATCATACATGAACGCTAATTATCGTATAGTTTGCAACGCTGCGAAAACGTATATTCTTCAGCCGTTCATATTACAACTACGTATTTAATATATTAAAATATGTAGTAGTAATACATTCAGCATGGAAAATAATACGACGTAGTTGTAAAAACAATAACTACAAAAATTCTGTTCTTATAACACACATTTTAATATATAACATAATGTTCTAAAGGGTCAATAGTACTAACTAATAATTTTGTATACATAAAGAGCTATATATACAAGATATAGTAAATATTGCAGTTAGGATTATCTAATAAAGTTTTGTAAAAACAACTTAGTAGGACTGAACATGTAGTACTACATTTCTCTCAGTGCACAGTATCTTTATTTTCAAATAAATAATGAAGTAATATCATGTTATTTTATTAAGAAAAACTTTGCCAGAAGTATAATGCTCACCTCTCTGATTCTCACCCATATATACGTGCAATTATACCTACGTAAGAAATATCGTCAGACTTTGTACAGCTCTGTTAACAGTTCGCGTTTATTCTTTCCTTCGCAGCCATTGGCAATTTCGTCAGACCGCTACGTCGTATTTGCGCCATTTCCGCCAAGACATATTAAATCCGCGTGCGATGTCCGCCCAGACCGTTTTATAGCACCGGTGCAGATGTCGCCAGTTCAATTGCGGTCATAAATTCGCCAACTTTCCACCAGGATCGGTGTAACCGTTGTCCCGTGTGAGTTACGGCCCTGTCGGTATTGCAGACGACGCGAGGGTGCGCGCAAATAAAAAGTATTATCGAAGTCCGAAGATGGAAGCGGATCATAAACCTACACGTCCCCGATATTTCTTTGTTGGACGGCATCAGTTTTTGGTAGCTGTGGTTAAGTTGCAAAACGGAAACAGTTACTATATGAAAACTCAAGATAAACAGTAGAATTTTTTTGACTATTTAATGAATACAAAAAAGATCTGAGTTCATTCATTCATTCATTCATTCATTCATTCATTTATTTGTCTATATTGCCTACAAAAGGACATGAGACACGTCACATCGTTATACGTAAGTATACAAGCACCAGATCATACATAATTATATAAAATGGATAGAAACAATTATTCACAACAGTAAGTAATACAGCAAGTAACATTTAACACATATTACATACATATTAGACTAACAAGTTTGCCTCCAGGTACTCCTCAACGGAATAAAAACTGTGTTTACGTAGCAATGTGGACACAGATTGCTTAAATTGTCTTATATCAGTAATACACTTGACACACTTTGGCAATTTATTAAACAATTTTATAGGCATCACCAATGGACTCATAGCAGTGAGACCTAATCTATGTGTAGGCGTAAGTATTCTATCTTTATCTCTCATATGATAGAAGTCAGCTCCTGCTCTTTCCAAAGAGTAGCCGGACGTTTTAATATAAAGAACCGAAGCTAGTATGTACAAAGACACCACAGTAAGCATTCCCAGCGATTTAAAAAGAGGTCTGCAAGAGTCACCCCTTTTTTTACCCAGCATCGCACGCATAATCATTTTCTGCCCACGCATAACCCGACCAATTCCACGAGCGTTACCCCAGCAGAGAATTCCATAGTTAAGAGAGGACTGAACGTAACTATAATAGTATAGTATCAAGTGATCCAAATCTATCCTGTCCCTCAACTGGCGAATAATAAAACACTGAATAGCCAGGCTTTTTAAAATCTTGTTTATATGGAAAGTCCAGGACAAACCCGAATCGACTGTGAGACCAAGGAACTTACGACTCCTTCTGCTCAATTGTAATACTATTGATCTTGATAAGGAAACTTTTGTCAATCCTCTTAGTGGAAAACAAAATTAGTTCCGTTTTTAAATTATTCAGGACCAAGCCATTGGTTGTACAATACTGCTGCACTGCTGCAACCGCACTGCATGCACTAGCACTCAAATCAGAAATATTTTTTTCGGATACGACTACACTGGTGTCGTCAATATAAAGAACTGCGAATGTGTCGAGGTGTTTAACGAGGTCGTTAATGAAAATTATGAATAATAGTAGGCCAAGCAGACCCGATAGCGATAGCGGCTCAGAGCACACAGTGTTTGCATCGTTACATCTCAAAGATACACTTTGATGTCTCCCTGTAAGATATGACCGCAGCCAATCCAATGGCGTACCTCTAATACCATACCATTAGACAAGTTAGAGTTAGAAGCTAAATCCCACATAGTCAGTCCGGACACCGTGTTAACAGCCGATGTATGCGTGACCGTATAGCAAACGACATATGTTAATTAGATACAGCAGTCTGATAGTAGCCGGCATAGATGTAACAACAAGTATTTCAATAAATTAGATTTTTCAATTATAACTGGCGCAGTCAGTAGGATCTTGCGAAAGAGTCTACTTTAGACCCTCGTCGGTTGGCGTTGGTTCGTGATCCTAAGTTAACCGTGAGTTACGTTGGCTTACTGGAAAGCATCCCGCTCAACAAGGACCGTTTCGATCAAAGTGAATTTCTTCGCAGGACAGAAAACTCATCTGAGCATCGTTGCATTTCTGTAAATAGTATTTCATGTCAGACTCCTCTGTAGTTAGTCCATTTCATGATCATACGACAGAGTTAGATTTAAGCGAACTTTTCACAACATTAAGTATATCAGCAACTGATTGAAATCAAATCGATAATACCAACACAAAGGCAGTTCCTACATTCGACGTAAAAAAATTTGTGCATTGTACCAAATTTCGACGGAAATCCATTCAAACTTAATAACTTTCTCACCGTATCAATGTTTTTGTTAAACTACTATTACGACCGAGCACCTACCAATAGCGGATGTATCCAAAATGTTCTGTTACTCCATGGACTTTTGGGACAATTAACTGTAAGAACCAAAAAAGTAATTTTTGTGCACAGCTATAATAATTGGGATTACGTTAAAAACGTTTTAATTCAACACTTTGGTTATCAAAGAAATAAAAAATCTTTGACCCGCGATCTCGTCAACTTAAGACAACTACAGAACGCAATCCCGCAAAATTCTTTATGAAAAGCATATTACGCACAATAATTAATTATGTCGATTTACACAACGATAACGAAGCCATCCGTGACGGCGAGAAAGATTTTATTCAGACAACAAGCGCTGACTACGTTTTAGCTGAATTACGCGAACCAACATCTCTTGCCATTGATTGCTATGCAATACATCCAAGAAGAAAACAATATCCGACATCTACAGCGAGGTCTACCTCAAACAATCCAACCCCCAAAAAGGACCTTTTTACAACTCATGTCTCAACAATTTTGGCCAACTGTTCCACACCAAATTCAACCGGTGCAAATCCAACAACAGGTTGCTGCAGTTTGGAAACCATCACGATTCTACAGAAAAATGCAAATAACATTTATGGAAATCAAAAATATATTTCCAACAGATTTGAAAAACTCAATTTCGCAAGAATTAACACATTGCACAATAGCTTAATAAAAATTGAGGAAATTGGGTCGATTATCGAAGAAATGCTAAAACATAACTCTGAAAATCAGTTACTTTATATTAACAAAGGCAAACTCTTAGCATACTATGACGTCGTATCGATCGATGCTTATTATTCGAGCTCAATGATCATCTTTATCTTTCACTTTCCAATTTTGCATCCCGACACTTTTACCCATTATCATTTGTATTTCATCCCAACATCTAATTTCACTACCATTATACCACCTCCACCTTATTTGACATTAAATGCTGCTTTCCGTGGTTACTACTAGCAGCCATGTCGAAAATTAAGTTCTAGTTACTTATGTACAATTTTTGGCCTTCAAAACGACGAAAAACAGGACTACACTGCAAATATTCTCAACCTGAAAGAAGAAGTCGTTGCCAGCAAAGATCAATCTCGATTAACACAACGCTAATCGAAGAATTAACACCGGCTCACTACATCGGCATCTTCCCAAAATCCACAATGATTTAGGCGCAGTGTAACACCACGAACATACTAAAGCTTCATGGTACATTTCTCATCGAACTACCTCCCGGATGCAAAATCAAGACATCCCAAGGTGGCTACGTCAACTCCAAACAGCTTATACAAGAACAACCACTCCCGCTGCCGAAAATCAAGACCATCCCTGTCCACGTAGAGAAGACGTGTCTGATATCAATAGAAAAGGTATAGGGAGACGACTTAAGACGCCTTGGAGAACAAAAGACAAATTTGCAACGCCTGTGACCCGAAGAGATACCATCAGCGAGAGTCCAGAGCAACCCCATCAATCCTCTAGCTCGAAGGTTTTGTTCACCCCTTACAAAACTTCTTCAAAGGATTGGAGGAGTTACAAGGTGAATCCCACATAGTCAGCTAGAGTCGGTACTCGATACAATGTCAACAGCCAGCATGGCAAAGGACATGCTAGATATAGCAGTCTGATTCGAGCCGGCACATATGTAAATTAGGAGTTTTTTTAGAAATCGATTGATAATTATTCAATTTTAACTCGTGCTAAAAAGATGTGCCTTCGTTTTGCAGTTCTAATTCAATAAACTTGGGAAAAATTGTTACCTCTTGTTGAATTGTTTAAAACCTCGAAAACCAGCTGGAAAAAACATGCTCGCGCATCGTTTCCAATGCCGACATACTAGCAGCTTGTAAGCAAGTCAGCATAAACATATCTACATTTCGACCGATGTCATTGAGTCGTTATATATACAAAGGCTAGCATAATTACAACCTAGTTGCTTACCTAGTTGTAAGTAAGTTACACCCATAGCTGTAAGTCATCATGTAACCTAATGTGATATAACGTAGTGTCTAATAAAGTAGCGTATATAACCAATCTGCGCTCCTGGTACTGCACTATTTATTGGTGACCCCGACATGACGTGTAATAAATGGAAATCTCCCTAACATGAAATCGCCCGATCTGTGGAGGCAGGATGATGTCTTCCAATTGATATCACTGCAACTGTATTAGAAATAAACTGTAAAAACTTATAATGCTACATTCTTTGTAAACTACTGTGTCGCAGCTCTCACTGAAATTCAATCACTACAATGTATTTTTATCAGACATAGATTTCATTTTAACACTTATAAATATGAACTCGCTTAATATATCTAAAACCGTTGCTGTTTAGGCGTTATGGTCTCAGCTCTAAACAGTTCACTTTATGTATTTATTCTTTACATTCCTTCTTGATAGCTACTAAGCGAATATGCAAGGTTACTTGACCAAATTGATTTTCTTAATATTTTGTGTTGTTCTGATGTGCTAATTAGGGGGTTAGGTACTTTAATATTATTAACTACGTCGACGATGTCAGCAATTCATGGCTAAAAGGTCATGTTTTCGCATTAACTAAACTTCAGCACACCTTGGTCTATCGCATTATAATAGTATACGTAACCAAAACGATAATTGTACTATTGGAAATGGTTCTACGAAACGTGTCCAATTTTATTTATTAACATAAATGTGGACTTAGTGGAAGGTTCTTGCAGAAGAAAGGTTATTTCGATAAAATCATTATTTGTTCTTTTTTGACGTATTTTTTAGAATACTCCACATCTCTCTTTCAGGTTATCCATAAAGTTTAGAAGAGTTGGCCAAACGTATTATTTTTGTTTGTGAAATTTTTTTAACAGATTGTATTTAAACTTCTGTCTTATGTATTCACAAAATAAATATTTCAATTAACGAAAACAAACTAATAAAATTCCACTTGATCAACTTCCTCTACCAACACAAACCTAAAATATTAGTTAAGGACATTTCACCACGCTACTCACATCGGGTATTTTAATCGATATGTGACAGCACTACGTTTAATGGCAGATAATCATTTGTTTCTGGTGGGGTGACAGTGCAAACAGACCGGCGTAAAGAGGTAATTGTGACAAATATGGACAAGCGATGTGTTTATAACGTTAATTAAAAGACTATCAGTGAATTTAGAAGTACCCCTATTACGATGAATTATGTCTAATGAAGCGGATGTGTGCTTAGTGTTGTTGAACATGTCGTTTTCTATCATTAGATATGACGATGTTTGCTTATTATAAACTACGAAGGGATATTCGCTGACCTATTTATGCGACGACTTGTTTTTGTGGAGAGGGTAGAAAGACTTTGATTAATAATCTCTTACATAAATGATGCTTATACTGATGTACTGTACTGATGAACCTTACTAATGTCGTCGATGATATGACGTAGGCAATGTCTTTTTTTCCATACTCTAAGCTCTGCTCCGTCTTGGTTGAATAATCTGAACTATGATATCTTGAAGACTGTTTTTTAAAAACGTTGTGTTCGATAGCTCTACGTAAAAAATATAGCCTAAACAGGCAAAATTTTAGAAAAATTAAATACTGTCGCTTCATTTCAAACATAAAGGCAAGAGACTTTATAATAAATAACTACCGTAGTAAGTAAGAAATAAAGTATTGCGAAGACAGCATGGGATCTGAACTTAAAACTTTTATTTTTTTATAAATAGTTAATCTATGACATATAATTGTGTTGTTTTCTGGGTTGGTTCCTACATTGATTGCTTGTTCTTCCTTAAAAGTAGCTCTGAAACTAGTCCTGGTCTGCTCCTGTATTTATACCCGCCCGGTTTACTGAAGCCTCGGTTGTAATTGTGCAGAYTCTTCTGGATTTCGATTGCTTCCTTGTACAATCCAGCCCAGAATCTCGCTTCCCTTGACAACATTTGTGCCTCCTCAAATATGATGATGTGGCCAGTCTCTATTCGCTGTTCTGCCACAGCCGACCTGTCACATTGCCAGTCCCTGGTGCTCCTAATGTGTTCCTTGATTATCGTCCTGATGTGCCCTCCGGTCTGGCCGATGCATCTCATAGCTGCTTAGAATGCTATACAGACCCCGTATTTGTAGCTCCTCAGTCGCCGAACGATATTTCGGGAAGGCGTTAGTTATCTTTCCCAGTGCGCTGAAAATGGCTTTTATCTAATGTCTTCTCAGCAACCGTATTTGTACATCCATTGATGTAGGAGAGGTATGATGCAGAGATGTGTGTTCTTCTGGGAGCATGCATGCAGGGAGCGATCCGTGCGGATTGACTTCCTATAAACCCGATGTCCTAGCCTATCGTCTTGTTTCCTCGACACCATCACATCCAGGAAGGATAGGGCACCTCGATCGTGAATTGTGTGCCGTTGTGGATGCTGTTTGGATGGTTCAGGAACTCCTTTATGGTATGTTCTGCATGTGGCCAGATGGTGAAAGTGTCGTCCACGTATCCAAACCAAGGTGTGCCGATGCCAATGCAGCTGACTCGCAGGCTTCCAAGTAAACGTTGGCTATCGGCAGGGAAAGCTGTGACCCCATTAGAGCACCTTCTGTCTCCTCATAGTATTCCTCCTGGGACTTGAAGAAAGTAGATTTCAGAAAGACTTTTGCTAGTTGGACTAGTTTTTCATCCAGGTCTTCCTCTTGTAGAAGTTTCCTCTTCTCCCTTAAGGCATCGTCTAGTGGTATCTTCGTGAAGAGTGAGGTGGTATCAAAGTTTACTAAGATACCTTCATTTTCTCAATAAGATCTCCGACGTTCCTGACGTGGCGTTCTGTCCTTTCAGAGTTGCGATGTAGCATCAAGACCAAAAAGCAACGTGGGAACCAGCCCGGAAAACAACATGTCATAGACAACAACAACAACGTAAGTCTTCAAACCAAAATAGCTAATGTATTTAGCATTGTGGGATGAAAGAAATTTTGATGTAACGAAGAAAGGTATATTCTGTTAACTTATACTTGCTCAACAAGTGTATGCTCAGATAAAAAACGTAATGTTTGCTGTTGATCCCGTTTGTGAAAATATCACCAATATTCTCGTATTTATGGCAGCAATGATACCACAAATAATATCATTTAACAACAATTTATTAGAAACAATAACATTCAGTCAGGCTATAGAGTATCTTGATTAAATTACAGCAGCATTAATTCAATTCAGTACATACAAGATAAGGTAGATATATAAAAACAAATAAGATTCATCTAGTCCTTTGTTTCTTTGGGTACTAGCCACATTTGTAAAGTAACAGCCGTTTGCATATATTTAAATAGTGGTGGGTGAGAACAAAGTTTTAATGCATACATCGCCATCTATTTATTGTCTGCGAAAGCACACACAACTGCTGATCCCGCCCACTGCAAAGTGTGTGCAAAAGCTTACTTAGCCGTTCAAGTCTACAAGAAGTTATACCTTGTTTATGGATAGCTGTAATGAGCAAAGGAATGACAATAAGAATAATCCTCCTCAACGACAATGCTCATGCTACAACCAAGAAGAAGATTCACGATTTTCGTTGGAAACTTTTTGATCACCCAACTTACAGTCCTGACCTTGCACTTGACGACTAGTCGCTTGCTGGAGAACGGAACGGTTCGAGCACGACGAGGATCTCGATTTTTATGAACTGGACCAATTCTCAGGCGGAGAACTATTATGCAGAGTGGTTGAAGCAGCTGATTACGAAAAATGCTTAGAAGTGAATGAAATGCGTTTGAGAGTCTGTAAGTTAAACATGGTTTTCGAACTTTGGTACGTTTCACGCGGAACCCACCTGCAATCATTATTAGTTCTTTGCCGTAAATCCTTCAGACTAGTAGGTTACCGCGAATTAAACCACGGATTTTAGATAATTTCAAAGAAAGAATTCCAAAGCTGTAAAATCGGGTGTTCATGACGGAAAAATCTATGATTTAACAAACTTCACGTTTACCTGTTGTTGGTAAAACAACTTGTATTCCTTCAATGTGACTGTTTAGAAATGCATGACTATTTTTGTTCATTTAATTGTTATATGGCGGAGGGACAAAACCTCCTCTACACAGGAGCTTTTGAGGAAAAAAAGGCGCAGTTGTTAAGAAAGATTGTCAGAGCAGTAGACAGTTGATTCTAGAATACATTCGACTGTAGTTTGTAAGGAATCGTTAATGCCTTTGCAAATAAACATGTAATACAGTTGTTTTATTCAATTTTCGCATCCACTCACATACGACGATTGTGGGTTCACCCATCGTAAAATAATGGAATATCCAATACATCGAGGCAAATAAATGAAACCACTTTTAGTTGGTCCTTCGATTCTATAATTTTGGTCCTTCGAGTCGGATTACACAATCATCGCTTTTCAATTTAATACTGATATATTTGAAACTGACGGTCAATTTTGGAGTGGAAATTTTACCACTGAAGCCGTAATAAAGAAGTAAATTATAGGCACCAATATTTAAGTTTTCTTGAAAATTGGAGCGAGCTGCATTTGGTTCTATACAGAATTCTGACTATTTAAATAATTTAGAAATCTATCTATCTTACCTTGATTTAAAATGAAAACCGTTAATCGCTTCTTCTTTAAAACTTTCTCTAAAGTACTAAAGGACTGAAGGACATTTTCTAATAAACAAAGCATCTCTTGTGTCAAAAATAAACCCTTCGTAACCCATTTTAATTGCCATTCGTATCAGTTTCACCAAACGCACGAGGCTTTCGTCCCCCCACTACAGGGGCATATTAATTAACTCGTATGGGAGTTAATATCAACACAGGCACACCGCGTATTCACGGACAACGAAAATGACATGCCGGCAATCGTCCAGTTGACCCAGCTCCGTCGAACACGATTCCAGATCGTTTTCCGCACGACAGATGGGGCATTTTTGCCTGTGGTCGTTTATGTAAATCCCGGGCGATTAAAAATCACGACACGACAGAAATATGATGCACGGTAGGCCGTGGCAATCTACGATCTACCCCTTCTGCCGATGTGGACAGAGCGGTGGTTAGATAATGACCCAGATAAGGCGCGGGTTCGATGCATAATGTACGGACACGAGGAAGAATGACTTTAATTTTTATGGTTTTGCGTTAAGTGTTATGAGGAACTGTCACGGTTTCGTGCCGTGTATTTTCTGACCTTAGGCGCTGACGGTCGTGCGTCATTTGTATAGGGAAAGGGGGCGGTAATTTGAAGTTTACTTCAGTCTGTACCTTCTACGATTTTTATATCGATTCAAATTCAAAATAATTAAAATTTAATTTATGTTCTAGCTCAAAAGTAATGTACCATCTTGTAAATCTGCAGATGTAAACAGTCAGTGCATTAGTTGCGGCAGTGCATTTAAATATTCTTTTTTGCGGTTTATACTCTCCGCTAGCGGCACCATCTTTATGGAAGGTAAAGCTCTGTAAAAGTGAGTATCATAGCCGGTTATCTTTCTGCATATTCTTACTTATTAACTTCTTAAACTATCACTACAACCTTATTTACAACTTAAATTAGTGTATTGAATCCGCTATCATATCAACGATAACGCGAAACACGTCCTTAACACGAATTCATATTTTACATAGACTTTATGCCAAATTTCACATTAATTTCTTAACATCGTGAGTTGGAACGAAAGCAATACGAATGTTCTATCTGTATGAGGTTAATTTCTGTAAAAATAAGTTACTTCATCAGTGTTTTGGCTGAATAAGATCGGTCAAAAAATAGGAGTGATGAACTGGAACTTCTATTGTATGCTGTTTTATACGATGGGACCCCACAAATAGTCCGGGCGCTGCACTTTTACCTTTTGGTCCATAGTGTCCGACCGTAACTTAGAAGAGTCCTTCCTGCCTTCTCAAAGAAGTGCAGTATCTCTTTCCAAGGTAACCTATGAAGATCTTCACTGTCAAAAAATTGAAAACCAAATTCTTCCAATCCTTTGCCTCCCGGCGGTCCGCAGTCAGTAACGAGATGAACCAGAGTTTCCTCCCATTCTGAACAGACCCTACAGATGTTACGCTCCGCTACACCCTTATTATGTGGGTGTTTTTTGAGCCGGCAGTGTCCCGTAAGGACACCTACCACTAATCAACTCAGGTTTAAGAAGCCATTTGCGTTCCCGTGCAGGCGTAGGTCCAGTGATGAAGGCTCTATATTGCCTCAATTCCGCCATGTCTTCCCAATACGAGGAAAACTGACGACCAAGCCACATTGTGATTCAGCCCTCAGTCTGCTTTCTGGGATAGCAATGCAAGGTTGCGGTCCAAGATAAGGTGCTGACGCCGCTTTTTTCGCCTACATGTCGGCCCTTTCATTGGCTTCAATGCCTGTTGGGCCAATCTTAATGTGTTACGACAGTCCAGCACACGATGGTATGAAGGATTACAACACTTAGTAGCACACTTTCCGCAATCCAAGGTATCCTCTACTGAGGTTCTCATGAGCACATGCCAGGATTGTGTAAATTTCCGCTTGGAATACGCTGCGGTATTCTCCCAGTGGTAAACTTAGTTGTACTCCCGGAGATGTACTACACAATACTCCCGCGCCTGTGCCTATGTCTGTTTTAGAACCATCCGTGTACCAGATGAGTCCTTGTGGTACAAGCATGTTTTCCCCATTCAGAAACCACTCCGTATCATGGATATTGATTCTGTACGGTGTATCAAAACTTATCATCGTGTTAATCCTATCATTCGTCATTGAGATAGTAGCTTGATCTCCATTTGAGAGCTCCATATGGTGACTTCCTCCCCCAGATTTCCGGTTACCTAACCCCTGCAATCTAAAGGCCGCTCCCAGGGCTTCATACTCTACCCTTACGTGCAGAGGTTCCAGTCCCAGAAGCACCTCCATAGATGCAGTGGATGCCTTTTCATATCACCGGTTATCATAAGACAGCCCAGCCGTTGAAATGGTCCTAACGCTGTCCTGATACTGTGTTTTGCCGTGGAGCCGCGTATGTGATAAGAAGTCGCATCACAGTTGTTTACAGCCAGTACGCGATCTGTGGTTTAAGTCCGTAACTGTTTCCCCAAATACGTCTGCACACCCACAGTGTTGCACACTCCTTTTTTGTTACCATAATTCCAAGCTAGTTTGGAATCCAGGGTTACACCTACATACCTCACCGTCGGTACCGGCTTCAATGTTACGGTTTGCAAAGGAGGCCATCGAATAGATCCCTCTTTACGTTTATTTGTGAAGACTAAGATCTTTACCGGATTAATCTACAAGCCTCTCTGTTCACGCCACCGGCTGGTTCCGTTTAGAGGGATTTGCATCAGTCCTGAAACAGGTCCTAGAAACTCATCTGAAATAATAAGGCACAGGTCATTTGAATAAGCCTGCGTACGAGTATAGCATCCATTTTAGTTAAGGTCATCAAGGAGAGTGACCACGAGGAGAGACTATAAGCGAAGAGGTAATAAGCGTCCCTGTGGACAGCCTCGCACAGCGGAGCCTCCACCCTAGCTTACCCCAAAGTTAGCTCCAAGTGACGGTAACAGAGCATTGACTCGATCTATTTTACAAAGGGTCAATTAGCGCTTCTGCTAGGCACCGCAGAACAAAGAGCATTAAATGAAGGATTGTTGAAGGCTCCTTCCTTTCTTCCAGAAAGGCTAAAGCTAGAGCCCGTTCCTTCCTGAGTAACGTATCCTCAGCTAGGCAAGTGAGCTGATAAAGTGCTGTTTCCGTAGGCATGCTGATTTGGGTGTAGACGTATGTCAACCAACACCCGATCCTTTCAATTTTAGACCTGACGAAAATCAATTATCTCCTGTGCACATTTGCCGAGTATTTTTCAAATATCAAAAATCTACTCAAAGTTCGTGCGTCTCCTAAATACTTATGGAAGAAATTACGTCGGAACAATGGTTCTTAAGTAACAAATCAACTTTCTTATATCTTTCACTTATAATTTCCTTGATGGCAGGAGATAAATCTCATATAGAAACCTGCTTGGGTTGTAGTCTGTCTCTGGTTCACTTATCTAATTTCATCAGGAAATTGAGAGACCCAATCAACAAACTCTCTTACCAGCCAGTGATGAAATTTGATACACAGGATCATAAATGTTATTAACAGCTTTTCTTTCTTATATATAACAAAACAGAGAGATTCTGCTATCTAGTGCGTTTCGCAACTCTGGTAAAAATAAACCTTAATTCAAATATCTATCTGTTTGTATATGAGGATTTGTATGTATGCCCATTTCCGTGTACTTTCCTCATTTAATGTACTTATCTTCAATTTTAAACATTTCTGCACATACTGTGTACCGTGGTGTATGAGCTAAAGAAACCTTAGTCTACGTGTACAGTGCCTTATCCGTTTGCACGGTAGAAAGTTGGAGAACTGTTAAGAAAGGAATATCATCTTTACCGAATAGGCGTCCTCGAATTACGGTAACGACGTCTTAGCGAAAGTGATGCAACTGCTGCAATTAAGCAGGCCTAAGATAAGACAGTAAGTAGCTGGACTGCTCATGAGACATTGTTTAAAGAATCACAATAAGCTAATATCTGGATGCGACTAAAACCTTTTTTGGCACCAAGATATAAACACAAAAAATTAAAGATTTGATAATGTCGTGGAACTTGCTTTGTTGTTGTTTGACTCTATTGATGGATTAAATCATTATATCTATCAAAACTGCTCCACTAAAGAAAGACCATAATTTTTAATGATTGCAATCACATCCAGGTATCTATGCATAAAAAGCGACATAAAGTTGGAAGTGAAACCACCCCCACCGCGCCGATGTTCCATTGTTTCCCGTCGAACAAAGCCGCATAAAAGTGCCCCTCGTCCCTTAATGCGTTWTGAAATCACGGACATGTGACAAATAACGGTTGACCCGTAAACAATGTGTATAATTTGATCGCGGTGTGCTTAGAGATATGGGGAGGTGGGGGTGGTTGAGCGTCACGCAACTGGGCAGATACGCAGTCCGCGAGTCGCGACCGCCAGTTATGACTGATGACCGCCATCCACGCCCTCTGCCGTGACAATCACGACATCGGCCGTTCGGACGATAAGTGCCCTTACTTTTAACGCACACATCCGCAGTTGCCAGATGCTCACTTTGAATTATGAGTTGTGAGATTTTGCGAGGATGCTTCCGTAATTAGGTACCTGTTGCCCTTAAAAACAAATGTGAACAACTTACGTGGCGGTCGTAAAACCACCGGTAGCTGAGATCCTTCCAAATTTTAACGAAATGACCACGCAGTCGGCGAAGTAGGTCTCTGTACTTATAGATAGTACGTAGTTCGTAAAGCCACGGCTAAATGACAATGACAAAATGACCCCCGAAGTGCGATATAAGACGTATCCACGTCGAAAAGGTAAAAGAAAAAGAAGGAAAAAGAAGAAAGAGGTGAAAAAGAGAGTAGAGTGAGGGGGGTAAAGACACAAGATGATCTAATACATACAACTTCACTACATAGCTTTGTTCACTCAATGAATTTACAATGCTTTTGTGATAATTGATAATAATTTTAAACGACCACTTTTTGTATGTCTTAAAACATGCACATGTCTAAGTAAAAAACATGAATTAAAATGCACGTAGTTATACAAATGCAGAAAACAAATAAAAATTGAGCCAAATTTATCTTTTTAATTAAACATTTTTGATTTAAATACAATTTCTTTTATTATTGTTATTTTTTCTCACTGCAGCTTAAGTATCGTGGTGAGATTATAACATCTCTACTTAATCCGCAATGGAGAATCATCTCAACCACTCTTGTATGGATAAGCAATTTTTTGTTAAAGTTAAATATATTTAAATGCATGTCTATGCTGTGCTGTCTGCACCTCAAACAACTGCAGATAGATCTATTTCGCTGTCATTACAGCTCATCAGTGCAGTTTAGGCCTAGTGCAGACAGCACGGCATAGAACTGGTTTTGCCTATATACCAAACCAATGACATGATGTAAATAAGGATTTAGATGGTAATGCCATCTGTCAGCATTACACTGACATGATGACAAAGCCACCTAGCTGCCTGCTGTCAAATTGAAGTATGCAGTTGCATCCCAATGTGTCAGGCTACAGGTCACTTCCTTTAGGAAGCAGTAGCCGTCAAGGCAGCTAAATCCTTATTTAAATATATTTAGTTTAACATTAATAAAAAAATTGTATATTTTTCTGGTTTGGGTATGTTGAAGTGTCATTGCGTGTTTTGATGGTACAACGCGGCAACTAAGTCAAGTTCTAAAACCAATTAATAACATCAGTTCGTATAGAAAATATACAAGCAACAATACTATAGTCGCGTTCAATTTAAACCAATCACTTTCCCACAGACCATAGCGGCCATAGTGGAATCTGTGAAAGTCTACATCGTGTACCCAACAAAATCACAGAAAAAATAGAATTAGAGAAAATCGTCATAATTGTTTAAAAATAGTTTTCACAAAAAATTAATTAAAATGTGTAATAGGTATGCAAAAGTGCTTTTTTTTAAACCACAAAAACCGGTTTTGCATATTAAACATTTTACACCAACCAATGGGTTTCCTTAAATTAATCATGAAGAGGAGCCAAATTCTCAAAAAGTACCTCCAAATAAAAAAAACATGTTACACTAGTATATTTCGAAATAAAAACAGAAAAAGATCACTACCACATTTTAACAACAACATCGCCAAGGCAAATTATCATCAGAAATCCTTTTTAACGTTAAAGGTAAAACTACATCAGACAAAAAGTGAGAAGTTTATAAATTAATTTCCTCCGAGTGCAATAATGTGTATAGGTGGAAGGTAGATAGGACGCAATTTTGAAAAAAAATATTTAGAACATTATAGAACACTCAGACAGAATCAATCACGCAGTGCTGTGTTCACTGTTTAGAAACCGGACATAAGTTTCTAGAAAAAAAATTAAAACTTGTTAGAATCATTAGAAATGTAGTGTAGTGTAGTGACCAATATAGCGCATCAACAGGAACAAACGAATTAGTGGTATATGCATACATAGCAAGGTCGCATTACTCAAGTTCCGCTTTACTGTGCTATAATAAGCGGGTTAGTTGACATAAGTAACCCGTGCAACTAACTGTGGTATTACCATGTACTACTCAAATATAAAAAGTGTGGACAACCAACTTGGCGTTTCTGATTCACTTCATCTCTGCTGGGTCAAAACATTCCAGTAGTAATCAAGTGTTTGTTTATATATCACGATTCTAAGAAATGTGAGATGGACATATATTCTCAAAAAGGTAGGAGAACCTCACTTTTGCATAATGAGGCTAATGCCTGATTGAATTAATGCCAGGATATGGCTTCTAACTCTATAAAACATCATCATGCACAATGTTAGTTATAATTCTGTATGGTACATAAAAGTACAAAATACCTGAGGAGTATAAATATGAAACTTCCTCTATACGAAGACGAATTATATTTCTATAGTTAGTAGAAATTGTTGCAGCTGTTTCAGAGCAAAATGCATCAAAAGCATTTTGTTAGGTACTTTACTTACGAGGAATATTGGCAATAGTCAGAGAAAAATCTGAATAGTAAGTTCAGTATTTCGTTATGTAGACACGCTAATCTATCCCCGTACCACTCAAAGAAAATGAACTAGTTCTTCAGTAGGACGGAGCACCTTCTCATTATGCTGCTCCTGTCAGACTATTTCTTAATGACAATTTTAAGGGGCATTGGATTGAACGGGGAGGACCTATTGAATAACTATAGTAAGGTCTCACCCTTGTAGATTTTTTTGTGGACATCTGAAGTTCTTTGGGGAAATTACGCCAGAGAATAGCGTTTGGGTGCCAGCAGTTGACACCAGAGATCTTTAGAAATGTCAGACAGCCATCTGATTCACGACACGAAAATTTAGTCATTTGAAACTTGATTTAATTTCACAAACAATATTTCGATAAAAATTAAATTTAAAGGGTTTGGAAAGGGAAGAGGGAAGAATGGTACATCACACTACGAGCCCTGAATGACCTGTTTCAGTATTTTACTCGAATTTGTTTCCAACAGAAATTACTTTCATTGAAACACCCGCTATAAGGTTTTACGAATGGTTGTTAATATCTTCATAAATAGGGTAAACAGTCTTTCACTTAATGTGAATATTGCAGTATTTGTAGGTAATAGATAAGTAGTGGAGAAGCATAAAAATCAAGCAAAAGGAACTGGTGCATCTTGTAAAATTTTCCTTCTTGTATTGTTTCGTAGTATAATTGTCCTAAAAAATATAAATGGGATGAAAGCTATTTTGTTGCTGATTCGTTTTTCGAGTGTTCACACCTGGCAACCTCGCTAATGCCATCCAAACGGAAATGGCAAATAGAAAAAATCCCCGAAACTTTCCTTAATTAAATAGGTTAATAAATAACCTCCACGAGCTCGAATATACATCGTTCAGCGTCTTATTTTTAATGTATAAGGGCCGAAAATGTATTCATGAGCCCCGTTCTCTTTTCGCAGATAAGGGAAGGAATTGCCATTAATAAGTGACTCGTGAGGCACGATACCAAATACGAATGCTCGTTTATATGGAAGTAGTATAGCGTTTTTTCTATTGCGGATTTGACAAATTACACGTTCGCCGAGGTTCAGCATTCACATAATTCTAGCTTGACCCTTGTTACGAACCTAGATAAAATGTAGATAGTCAAATATTGACACAATGACACTAAAAATCGATAATCTTAGACTTTAAAAAGTTTGCAAATAATAAAAAACAAAGTAATGCATACTCACCAGCATGAAGTTAACTCCACAGTTAATCCAACTCCGTTGGTCATCCTGAAACACAAATAATGATTTTTATATCTTGTAACAGGAAGCTGAAGATGAATTTCTTATTAAATGAAGAAATTAAATGGGTGTATATATTTCGGGAATATGAATTGAGAAAAATATGACTCTTTTGTATAATTCCACAAGACTACTAGCGCATGAGAGGGTGAAAATACTATCAAAATACTGATTGCTATCGAGCCATTGATATTGTACGTAAACGAACCAAAAATTTTGGAGCATCAGCATCAACAAGCGCGCAGAAGTATGTAATTCCGAAATTAAAATCAGATACCTTGAAGAATATTTGAATTTTGAATTTATGGGCATGGAATGAAGTTTTTAGTTTAAAGATTTTGGCGGTTTATACTGAGCATAAAACCAAACAAATTTAAAAAGGCATGGCATTGGATCGAAAATAGCTAATTGGAACTGAACTGGACACAAACGCTTAAAATGCATTAATTAGGAAATTATGGAAACTATACCTACCTGAAGACAATTTCTTCAGGCAATTACAGCCCACACTCCAATCAATATAATCGGGTGGCCCATTGAAAATAAGGGAAACACTGGAATGTGTACCCCTAGACAGCGGCATCATTTAATAATTTTCATAACTGAGATAACGGGTTAAACAAGATTTTATGAAACCTGTGAAACAAGATCTTCTTTGTATTATGCAAAAACATTATCACGAGGCATATAAATTATCGAATTAGAGGGCAATCTTCTTGAAAGGGGAAGTAGAGCAGCTTGAAAACCACCCGTATATGATGAAATTGAACCATCTGATGAACAAGCTATAAACATACTAAATTTGCAACTTCAAGCAACAAATACACATATTGTGGTCATGAGTGATAATGCCTTTTATAAAAAAATGAACTATGGGACGCAAAGAAAAGACAAGCTGTTAAAGATTTATTATGTAATACTGCGGACGATGAATTTTTGTAAAATTCAAGAAGCCTACAAATATTAATCAAATCATGCTACTGGTTGCATTAAATCCACCTCACAGATATGTCCATTTAATATTCTTTTTTTAGTGAGAAAAACTATAGGTAGACATATCATAACAGATCTTCATAACAGAATAACTTGAGTATGATTCGACAATATTGACATATTTCTTCTTGTAAAGATACAGTCCTAATACAGTGGGTTGTATAAATCTAATAGGATGTTTTTAAGATAACAAATAGATGGCGTCACTACTGACAAGTACAAAGCTACAAATGATACTTTTAAAAATTTCATGACGATCATCTCTTTATAGATGACGCTACTTTTGCAATTTCCAAAACAACAAAAATATTTGAACCTATGTTTCCACTCTTTAGTGCGTGTTTTGGTCTCGGGATCATAGTGGTGCACCCATGACTCGTACCGATTAAGAAAGTTTTAAGAATTGTTTATTTGCTTGGTACTTTTCCAAAAGACGCTTAGAGGTCAACAATTATATCTAATATCTTTAGCCAATATGTAGCGCACAATATGACATGATAACCCAGTATCTTCCACAATGTACCTGATGCCTACTGCTGGTTTTGCTGTACGATATCGTGTACCCTTTTAATGTTTTTTTTTGCTGTTACCTTTATGGCAGGTCCATCGGCATGTTGGTTTTTATAGGATGTTCTTCTTTGTTTAAAATCTTGACACTGGCGTTTGGCTATGTTTATTAGTTGCCGCAATGAATTGGAGTTAGCGTCATGTCCTTTTTCTGGCGATATTTGAATCATTATTGAATTATATTAAATTATCAGCAACTTAAACACGTATATTATGTCATCTGTGAATCTCTAATTCAATATGGAATTGTGGGTTGGGTATCTGCCAATTACCAATTACTCAACACGAGCCACATCGAGGGAAAACTTAGCTTTGCCAAAGATTTTCAAAAACAGTGGACGCAGAGGTATTGGATATATGGGTCTATATTTGTGAAATTTTCTACCTCGTATACTTAGAAGTGCGAAATCACTAAGTGTCTTCAAGAAGAAGCTAACGAATTCCTAATACTAGACAAGAAAAGACAAGACATATGTGTATGTACTGGTCGATGGTCCTGCTGCAATATAAGACTACTCAGTGACACCATTACAATAATTGTTAGATTTTTTGCCATCTTCATTGTAATACTCACATAAATAATTTCAGACAATATGTTTATTTATACACTTTTATTACACTTTTCTATGCCAGTCTTACACACATCACTGCTTTTGTAAGATAATTTTATAGAAATATTTTATGTGAGATTTACTACTAGCTTTTCTATTATTATTTATGAATGTAAGTTTTTATGAACAATGAAAACATACACTTCAAGTATTAGCAACAATTAGTAAATATGATCTACAAATGTCAGTTAACTAATTGCCGAAAACATTAATTAATGCATAGGCATAGGGATTACCCTTTTACGTATCATATTTGTCATTTACTTTGAGAAAGAAAGAACCATCAGTACCGAATAGTATATGAAGTTATTGGTGTGTTTGAAGGTGCACATACTATCGAAACGGTTACAAGTGCAAAACAAAAAATACTTTCTACCAACGCAATGTACTGCAACGAGTTATCACTACTTTGAGTTGCTTCTTCACCCGGCGTATTCGCCAGGCTTCCAACGACTACTCGCTCTTCACAGATCTCAAAAACATGCTTCAGATAAAACGATATGTCTATTTTGAGGCCAAAAATAAATCGTTCTACAAAATCACTCTGGAAGGAGACTATGTTGACGAATAAAGTCGAATTTTGTCCTAAAGTTGTTGTTTTATTAGTCACCCTACGAACGTATTGAGTCATGAGGTAGATGTAAATGAAATAAAGACTATTGTCTGCAATCCTGCTGCCCAAGAACTTTTAATGTATTACGAGTCGAACAGAACAGAAAACATGTTTGCGGCAATACGTCACACAAGGTGTCAATGCAAATCGTCCGGTCAAGACTGAAACGTGATGCTTGATGCTCCACTTACTCCACAAGCGGCCAATTCCACACGAAATGACACGATAGCCTGTGAGCTGCGAGCGCGCGAATGGTGGTATAAATGTACCATAAAAGGCGGACTGACTAGAAATCTAACACGAACGAAAGGTTCGTGAGATTACGCGGCTCTTTTCTTAAAGCTTCTGTCGTTTTGCGTTAGTTCTGCATTCTTATCTGAAAGCTCACGAACGACGGCGTATACACGAGGTCACCCCGAACACCGCATGTAAATGTCAGTGATTTATAAAGTGGATGATGCGATCGATGATGCAGTTTTGAAAGAAAATTAAAAACTGTGGGAAGAATTAGGACGAATGAATATGATGGTCTTGGTAAACGAGACCATTGCATTTATAAGAAATATAAAATTATTTTTTTAAATTCTTCATTCAAATTTTTCGATAATGACAAAACATGACAACTATATTTTCATTATATGTAGATAATATGCTTCTCTTTTTAGAACTTTTGTTGAGGCAGCATTTAGAATCGAAAGCGACCACTTTAGCAAATTAAGAGGAATTTGGAGTTCAAAGACCTAGGTCTTATATATAGCAAAATGAAGAATATATCTTAAAATGCCACACAGTTAATATCCTCGGTATTTTGGTATTGAGCCCTATACATTTTGTGTCTAGCGTTTATAAGATATAGATATCACATATTCAAGTTGTAATGGAAGAGGGTTATATAGTAATTTTGGAACGCTTGAGCCCAGTTCGTTGATGTTTTAAATTCATGTTATTAGAGATTGATTGATTGATTGAACCAGCGTACGGTAGGCATTTCTGCCGCTCCCGGATATACCGCCGGGTCGGCTACGTCTACGCTGGGTTGGAGGGGTTACACGCTTGTTGCTAGTGGGCTCCCACGTAGCGCATGTTACAGGAGTTTGGGGGCTGGAATGGAGAGGTTTTCAGGGCATCCAACTAGCGGATACTTTTTTAATAGTCTCCGTGTTGGATGGTGGCTTAGTTCGGCTGCATTATTCTTGTTCTTCCTCGGACGAGCTGCTGTCTGAGATTGTATACAGCTTTAGGACTTCCTTATTTATTGTTTTCTTGTCTTTTGCGATTTCTGACCACCGCTCTTCATTTATATTTGATTTTGCAATGATTTCCTCCACCGTTGTTCTCTATGTGTAGCACGGTCGTCCTACTTTGCGCTTGTTGCGGTCCATTTCCATGCCATGTAGTATATGGTCCTTTTCTCTCCTTTGAATATGTCCCCAATATTTCATTACATATGTTTCTATTCTTTTTGTGATTGTCTTTCACTCTAGGAGTTCTGTTGTCCCTCGATTTTCGTTTTTTCTGACAGCTTTAGCCAGTAATTGCACGATGTGTCGTTCTGCGTTTTTCAAGCTTGTTCGGTTAGCTTTGCTAGTAGCGGCACTTTTGACTCCGTATGTCATGATGAGCAGGATTACCGATGTATATATGTTTTTCAAGATGCTCCATTCCGGCTTGTGTTTCTCTACAAATTGTAGCTTTTGTCACTCTATGCGCGGTTTTTGTCCTCTCTTTGACCGTTTCTCTGCGGTTGAGTTTGCTTGTTATGTAGGTTCCCAGATATTTTATTTTGTTTGTTAAATTCATGTTATTAGAGATGAGGATAAAAAGAAAATAAGAAGCAAATGAACGCAGATACAGCGTAAATTTGTTTAGACTAGATTTCAGTTCTTTTTTGTTAATTCAGTCCACTTTAAGTACCACGTCAAAATCCAACACCAAGTGTAAGTACAATCATGCTTACAAAACATCTTTCTTAATTTGTATAGAAGTAACCTAATTAGTAGAAAAATTGATGGCAATGTCATCTGTCAGCAATGAACTGACACGATGACAAAGCTACCTAGCTGCTTTAATGGGTACTACTTTCTAAAAGAAGGGACCTATAGTCTGACAAGTTGGCATAGCACCTGCATACATTAACCTGACAGCAGGCCCCACGCCACTCTCTACTGACGGGCAAGAACCGACATACATTGGTTTTGCCTATATATACCAAAGGCTTGGTATGATGGTAGTAGAAGTAATAGATGGCAGTGCCATCTGTTAGCAATGAACTGACACATTACAAAACCACCTTGCAGGACCACCAGTTATCTGTAAAATCATTAAAGACGAGTTTCAGTTTATGCTGTCCCAAGGTACATATATGCAAATTATCAAGTGACCCCTTGCATATGGTCAAAAGACAGTAGTTGGCATCCAGTAGGTGATTACCGCGCATTAAAGAAAGTAATCGTACCTGATCGTTATCCAATTCCACATATTCAGGATTTTGCTTATTCACTGCATGGGAAAAACAATTTATAGTGTGGTAGATTTGATTAAAGTATTCCATCAATAAAAAGTAGAGCTTTCATCTATTCCTAAAATCACAATTATAACTCCTTTTGGTTTGTAGGAATTTACAAAAATGCAATTTGGACCCAAAAATGCTACCCAAACCTTGCAACGGCATAATTCGCGATTTGGATTTCTGTTTTGCCTATGTTGATGACGTGCTTGTCGCTTCCTTTAGCTTTAAAGAGCATCGCCGTATGCAATTACTATTTTGTCGCTTTCATAAATATGGTGTTACCATTAGCACAAGCAAATGTCAGTTTGGCTCTGATGAAGTGAGCGTTTTAGGTTACGAAGTTTTATCTTCACGAACTAAACCTCTGTCTGATAAAGTACACACAATCTTAAATTACCCTATATCAAAAACAGTTCTTAATGAATTTTTTGGATCGATAAATTATTTCTACATGAGATCTATTAACAACGCCACAATAAATCTAATACCACTCCGTGGTTACCTTACTAACAGCAAGGAAAACGACAAATCCCCAGTTACTTGGAAACCTAATGCAGAAAATGCATTTGATGATTGTAAACACGCTCTCGTCAACGCTGCCTTCTTAGTGCATCCGTCATAAAAGGTACTCATCTGTCTCACTGCCAATGCTTCAAATCGTGCAATAGGCGCAGTTATTAAACAGTTTGACAGCGATTATTAGAAACCTGTTTTTGCTTTATTCCAAGAGACTTTCTCCAACCCAGTAAAGATATAGTACATTTGATCGTGAAGGGATTTTTTTTTATGTTCTATGCGTTTTGATCAACCGCTAAGCATTCTCCCCATTAGTCTCGCCATCTTTTATTTATTAGAAAATTTTCGACTATGTCCAATACATCAGCGGTAAGCCTACACTTTATCTCGCCTTGAAGCAATTTATTTTTTTTTATATTGCAATAGTTTTGACACGCACCATAATCTTCATCCTTACAACTACGACTGCTGGTCACCCCTGAATGCAACTCACCTGTTTATTACATCAGTCAAACAGCAGTTTTGTAGTTTATAAAGCCACCGCTAGATGACTCGTTACAGATTTTCACGAAATGACTGGGCAATCCGCAATATCGATATATATCGATAGAACGTAGCAACATCCGTCGTAGTTCCTAAAGCCACCGGTATATGGTACATTATCAATTTTTAGAAGATGTCCCTCAAAGTGCGGGTTAAAACGTGTCACGTCATTAGGAAAATTGCTTACCATTTTACTTAAAGAAATAGACAGTATACGATGACTGGTAAGGAAGTGCGACTAATGACAGCCAAATAGATCTATCTGTAGTTGGTTGCGGTGCAGACAGCATAGCATAGATATGCATTTTTATGTATGTTGCTCCTTGCCCGTCAGCAAAAATGCCGTGGAGGCCTGCTGTCAGGTTGATGCATGCATCAGGTGCCTGCCAACTTGTCAGATCACAGGTCACTTCCTTTAGGAAATATTACCCATTAAAGCAGCTAGGTGGCTTTGTCATCGTGTCATTTCATTGCGATAGATGACATTACCATCTATTTTTCTACTAACATCATACCAAGCCTTTGGTATTTAGGCAAAGCCAGTTCTATGCCATGTTATCTGCATTAGATCTACACTACACGGATGAGCTCTAATGGCAACTAGATAGATCTATCTGTAGTTAGTTGCAGTGCATACATTACCATTTCTGATAGAGTGAAAGTTGTGTCTTCATCTGGTCAAGCAGTATAAATATCTGCGTGTTTGGAAGCCATTTAGAAAAGTACGGCGTTAAAAAGGCTGTTGATTAGGTTGTTTGTAAACAAAAAGTAAAATGAAAATAAACTTCTAAGTTATTCAAGAGATCCTGAAATGGGGAACTGAAAAGGATTCGCTTTATATAGGTGTGTCACAATAGATGGAAATCACGTTCTCATAAGAAACCACTCAGTACTTCAGCAGGATAATTTGCCTGCCACGAACAAAGGAAATCCACGGACAAATCACTCTGAATAACAGAAACGAATCCCTGTTAAGTTTTCCGCTTTGCCTTGCGTACCAGGCAAGCTTTTTTGCACGGCACGTTACTATCGGATTACGTTGCAGAGAAATATTGCAATATGCAAATAATACGTTCGTGAGCGGATAGACGTAAGTTGTGGATTTGGGTTTCCAATTTATAAATGCAATTAGATAACAATTATATTAATGACAGTGCTTGCTGAGAAGACAAAAAAACAGATTAAAAACAATTTAATCTATACTCTTTGTGTGAAAGTAATTAACGATTATCGTTCAAAAGTCGGGAAAAATAAAATTTGTATTTTCATGGAGTACAGCAGGATTCGCTACTCGGCTTGTGACTGTACATTACTTTCAGATAAACCTAAAAAATTTCATTATAAAAAAGGTAAGCGAAGTGAAATATCTAGGATTATAGGATGAATAGAATTCAACTGAACAGAGCATGTGAACACAAGCTTAGTGAAAACTATCTCCGTTGGTTCTTATGAAAATCATTAATATATTCCACAGTACTGTTAATTTCATGCGACTACGGTCAACTTTTATAAAAGCGTTGAAAGAAAAAAAATATTTTCATTCAACGAGAGGAGATCTCGCATTTGCACTTTATCCATAATAGATACATACATGTATGCATTTATTCTGGATAGAGTATTGAAGAAAACCGCAGAAAACCCTAATCAGATCTCTATTGTCTTAAGCCAGTCTTTAACACCTTCATCAACACGATGGATGGACGCAAAACCACCAGGCCATGCTGTACGGGGGCATCTGTTGACCATATGTCCAATTGTTTGGAGAGGATCTCCAGATTCACAAGAAGGGTTGATAGGTGAACCCCATTTATTAAGAAAAAACTTGCATTTCCCATGGCCAGTGCGAATGCGATTCGGAGTGAACAAGACCTTCTTGGGAGGTCAGTTCCTGCTACCTCTTCTGAAGGATCGTCTATAAGCTGCTGATTGAATATATCATGTTTCTTAAGTTGCCAAACAGAACACCATCCATCTTCAATGGCATAAGGAGCACGAAGGAAATCTTCCGTCCTCAGAGGTTTTCTAGAAGTTAGCTGAGTTGTAGGCAGATCTTGCAGATCTCGGGAAATCAGAAACTCATTAGGAGCTGATTGATATTTTGCCAAGCTTAATATGTAGCAAACTGTCTGCGAATCTCCGGAGGAGCAATATTTGAAAGAATGGGAATGGTAATGGAGTTGAATTAATTGTTCCAGTGATTAGTCGCATTGTAGTATTTAACTGAGTGTCAATTTTTCCTGTGTGATGATTATTTTTCCAAACAGGACAGCGGTACTCAACAGTGCTATAAAGCAAGGCAGTTGCAGAAGTACGGAGTACATTTGCATTTGCACCCCAACTTGTACCAACAAGCTTATGCAGAATGTTATTTCTAGTCTGTAATTTTTTACTGACGTTTTCTAGATGTTTATTGTACGTTAGAGACGTATCTAGGGTCACTCCAAGGTATTTTGGAGAGAAGTTATGTTTAAGAATTATGTTATTTGACTTAACTTGAAACTGTTTCCTCTTTTGGTGATTGTTGAGATGAAAGCAAGTTACTTCTGCCTTCAATGGATAGGGGCACAAGCGCCAGGTTTTAAAATAGCAATTCATAATCTCGATGTCACTTGAAAGGTTTTGTTCAAGTACAGAAAAGTCTTTACTTTGCAAAGCCAATGCCATGTCGTCTGCATACACAAATTTTCTCGATTGAGTTACTGGAGGATCACTTATGTAAAGGTTGAAAAGAATGTGCGACAGAACCGATCGTTGTGGAAGACCATTATTGCGGATATAGTGAATATGTAGGTAGAGATAGAAAGTGTTCGATTTCTGATGGCAATGTGAGACAAGGCATCAAAAAGTTTGATCAAAAAACTGCAAAGGTTTCAAAATTTCAAAATCGCTGCTTAAAATTATTATACCGTACACACTGGAAATCATCTACTTTTCATGTTTTCGCAATGGTTGATTATGAATATGTTAAACAACTCATGCGTCTGGAGCAATGCAATAAAGATTCTTTTAATGTGTTTATGTATCTTTTTCACGCATTCCTTCTCCACTCTTGGCAGTCTTCCGCTTTCTCCTTCCCTCTGCTGTTCATCATTCTTAGATCAACGTACAAGATTCGTAAAGGTGGCTGTTTGAGTTTATTATACTACCCTAAGCCAGTATTACTACTGCATAGATAGGAGGTGGCGTTCAAAGAGCACCGTTCCGGGGCTTGAAACCTATTGTGAACCCGTAGCTCCTGCTTCTAAGAGGTATATTATTATATTCCATGAGTCCAGTATATTCTTAACAAATTTTAGGATACCTTATCTTTCTACCATAAGAACTTGCTATTCATGTAGAGTATGGCAGGAAGTTTCATTCTCCTCCATACACTGTCGATAAGTAAATTCATTTACTATACCAATAACTTTAGATAAGTGCTTCCTTAAACAGTAATGCCTTACTTAAGACCCTTACTGTTCTTTAATGAGGTCAGCTTAATTGCATCAGTTCTGAAACGTAATTATTGTAGTCCGGGAACCTGCATTCAATAAAGCTGACGTTCCTTTTTCAATAATTTCTTAACTTCCTACTGTGCAGAATGATATACAACCCTACAGGTAGGACCAGGCCCTACTAAGGGTCCTTAGCAATTCTTAATGCTAGTAGGTCTGCCGTTTGATTTCCCTCAATTCCTTGGTGTCCACGAACAAACTTCATAGTAACTATGTTCGGATCCATTATAGACTCTTACATGCATGCTGTGACTGCCTCAATAGTTGTTGTAAAACTGCTTACTGCCACAGTCTCGTCCTTTATTTTTGAACTATCGGTATATCATATGTCATCCTCAGATCTCGCCAATATGTTAAGACTTGACTTTACATCTTCAGCAATAAATACTCAAAACAGTTTTTGGAAGTCCAACAGTAAGGCTGCTTCTATCGCACTGAATGCTCAGCATGTTGCCACCATTTAACCTCGAGTAACATTTGACGATTCTTAGTGATTCTCAAGTATGCAAGTTTTTGTAGTTTGCTGATTTTGCCTTTTGCACTCTTGTTGACAGGTTTGTGCCACCATATTAAGGACGCATTGTAACTATGGTTATAACAACTTTGGTATCAAACCATTTTTTTGTTTTAGTCTCCTTCCAGCCATGCATCTGCAGGCTCATAAAGTTTATGTTGCTTTACTAGCAAATTTTTCCAGATGAAGCTTGAACGACTCTCCACCGCCATGTGAAAAAATACGCTTAAAGGGAAACCGCTCATGGATTCTGGAAATGAATCCAACAGTGAAGACGAAAACTACAGGGCTCAACTCTTTCAAAATATGTATTAAGACAAATATTTTCAACTGCCGAAGAAGAAAATCTAGAAAAATATCGTTCTAAATCTTCATCAATGCATTTTGGATTAGCTTATTTGTTAATGTAAAATATCTCGTCTATCAATACGCTGTCGTACTGAACAAGTCAATCCCTGCGAAGTGGATGGAAGACAAAATAGTAGACAAGGAACGGATGCGAGGTTTTATGAGAAGACATCCTAAGTTATTTTACCAGAAACCGGAAAATCTCTTAATCCTCGAAACATTGAACTCTCGTTTGAAAATTATAGCTCGTTCAAAAAAAGTATAGCTTTTCTTCAAATCGCATTATAAATCTTGATGAGACTGGAATTCCAACTGTTCTTCAGCCACCCACAGGATTATATGTCGGACTAAACAGAGACAAGTATGATAATACAGAATAGGAGGCGTTAGTAACATGCATGGGGCTGTGCATGGAGCAAAAGGATTTGCAAGCTAAAATGGATGGATGACAGCCAAGATGTTTGTTAACGTACTCGAATACATAAAAATACATTGTTCAATCAGTAATAAGATACTAATAGATAATTATGAAAGGAACATTTGTTTGTATGCCATTAACTACAGCAGACAGAATGGTTTGGAAATGCTGGCACTTCCTCCATACTGAACATGTAAGATGCAACCTCTCGATGTTGGTGTATACCTATGGGCCATTCAAAAGTCGATGCAAGTCTGTTTTCAATGTCATTTACTTTAATAAATGCTTTTCGCAAATGTGGAATATGGCCTATGAACTCGCTTGCATTTTCTGACGAAGACTTAAGGTGTACTGCAATGTGAAGAGCACTCTGATAGTCTCCACGTCACAAACACGTCTATCAGCACTAATAAAATCAACATAGCAACATAATGTAGTGAACTGCCCGTTGCAGGTATACGACCATATCCTAAGCTAATACCCAAAATTACAAGAACCAGAACAAAAAAAAACTGAACTCACAGAAGCGAGCAAAAATTTGTTCAAGAGTGAAGTAACACAAAAGACTAAAAACGAACGATCGGCATGTGCTCAGAAAACAATACATACTAAAGAATGCAACTCCTAATTTATGTACATATATATCATGTCAGTAAGATAAAAATGAAATTGGGGCCACTAAGAGCGTGCAAGAAAAGAACTTACATCTAGCGACTCTAAAAGTTCTGTTGATTTTAACAAAGTTTCTTCATATTCGGACATCGGTATATCCGAAGATTGTATGGATCTTCATCAGATTTCCGGTGGAAATGAAGACCTTGTTGTGGGAAACTTCATTCTGGTTAAATTTCCTACCAAAACTAAAGTAGTTTATTACGTGGGTTGCATTCAAGATATGAGCGACAGATGTGAACCCACCGCAAGCAACAAAATTTCAGCTTCTTGTACACCATACAGGATGACATCAACTCGGTCCTTGTAAATGAGATTGTTGCACACATAAGTTTAGCAATTCCCTTTTCAAGTTATAATGTAATGTAAATACTATGGCTTTACTAATATTACCTGTAGGTAATGAATAAAAATTAAGCGTAATACTATACGAGTCCCAATCTGCCCCATCTTTGTCCCTATCTGTCCCATGGTAAGGCACATCGGGAAATGATGCCATCGACGTTGTTTCTTTATTTTTTTTGGTCAAGTTATGTTAACTAAAATATTGCTTCATCAAGTAAGGTTACAACACGTCACAGGTTTGTCTCCTTTCTAGTTGCTGTTTATTGAAAATATAAGACAATGTAAAAATCAGTCCTCAGGTACCCCAATTTACCTACTAGCCTACACCTACCCTAGGCACTAAAAAAAGAGCTCGATGGATTGCTGTTCTATGATATATTCAATTGCCTTTAAAAGTCAAGTAACAATTGGCCGTGTATACAAAACTGACGGACTCAAGTCCTTCGATTGTCCCGTCCTAACGACTCCCTAATTAAATTATCTGTATCGCCCCGGAGGTTGATAAATTTCCCATACAAAGCCCAAACATCGCGCCCAACATCTGTTTGTTGACCGCAAACATCCCAGAACTAAAACCGAAGCGGCGGCAGCGCGCATTGTGTGCATACACACCGCGAGATCGGGTTGGGGGGGCGGCGAACGCCCGCCGCTCGGCACACAGCCCGGAGTTAGAATCCGGGATGAGAATCGGGCAGAATATACCGGAATATCGACCGCGATGTTCTTATCTCGACTCGGCTGGCGTGGCATCTCGGTAGGCGTAGCCTTGCGCGAACAATTGCGCACAAACAAAAGAACGTCGGACGGACGGACGCACCAGTGTTGCCAACCGTATGATAATTATAATACCTGTCTAATACCTGCATTGGATGAATAAAAGATTAAAAAATACTAGCCGAATATTGCTCACAATTTTGCGAAATTTGTCGATGTATGATAATTCTATGAAGACAATACGTGATTAATATAACCGTCACCACCCTATTATATTATGGTTGGTAATTTTTATTTTTATTGAACTGTTGAGATGAACTGATAACTTTTAGCACAAAGAATTTATTGCTGCGCGATGAATGTATTTAATTGTTAAAGCCTGTTTTTGGAAATGGAGTGAACGTCAGATTCTGATAGTTAGCCGGCAAGGACTCAGATTTTAAATATTAGCGATCGCCTGTCGCAGGTAACACATAAAGTGCAAGGCAGTTTATGTGTTAACGAACTTCTAGCCACTTTAACTATGATAAAGAAAACATAAGGAGGGAGAAAACAAAAAAATGAAATGAACAAAAATAAATAAATTGTGGAGTTATTCAACGGATTATAAAATTAAGCWACCGTTGTTGCTGCGGAAGTAAAAATTTGTACCTTTATAGCAGAACATAGTATATCCTTTCGTCAACAGACCATCTAATTGAAGTTTTGGAGAACTGCTTTCCCGATTCAAAAATCTATTAAAACCTGCAAATTGAAAACAACATGCAAAACTTTGTCAATGAGCTAAGAAGATATGTTAAAAAACCTATAGTTTCTCAAAAATAAGTCATAGATCATTAAAGGTTTTCTGCTGGAACAACTTATTTTATTCTTGCAGAACAGCTCTAACCGTTTGACTAAATATGGATAGTTCCAGTTTGCAGATAATAAATTCATTGATTGGATTGTTTCAAAATGAAACTGTTTGCACGTATTAATCAGATTCGCTTTTTTTTGTTTTATAAAGAGAAACCATGTTATGATAAGAAATCTTGCATCAATTACCTCATAAGATCGTTCTATTTATGTTGATAAAAATACCATGTATATTAGCGTAAATGTGATTGATACTGGCAACTAATGCTCGAGAAATAAAAAGCAAATAAAGAGATGTTAAATTCTTTTTACGAAAGTGTTTAGATCCTCTTAGTACTTTGTTCGTCCAAATTAAACGTCGTCATGACTTTTAAAATCTTATTTTAGCTGAAAAAAATAAGTCTCACATGCAATACGAGATCTATTATTTGGTATTTTGGTAAGAAATTGACCAAATTATAAGTAACCTGATGCTATAACTTTATATGACGAATTAGATATCTCCTGATGAGAACTGTTACAAATGAAAGTTTTTAAATCATTTTGCCAGTTTGTTATTAACATGTCAAGTTTTCATCATTCGAATGTACAATTTAAACGTGTTTTAGTAAAATTAATTTAGTTCGTTCGAACCTAATCGTTTCGTAATTGATACGATAAAAGTAATTCCCTTAGCCAGCCAAAATTCCAAAACTAATGGTTCATGTGAAAGTGTTGTACAATCAAAAACTGTAATCCAAAGTAAACAAAGATATGTATAAATACTGTTATGTCTGCCCTACCACAACATTTTAAAACAAAACTTAAATTCATTTAATATAATTTCCTTTAAGAGTTGTACACTTAGCAGAACCTTCATACCGTGATTTTAAACCCTTGGAAAAAATGTTTATCTTGATATACAAATCACTCTTCAACGGCAATGACCTTTCAAACTTTTTTTGAGCTTTGGGAATAAACAGTAGAATGGGGCGGGTGATCAACCAATAAAAAGAACAGTTTTATCAATTTTTTGCAATGTAATCAACGATTTGTTGGGTATGGGCATTGTCTTGCATGTAAAGCACATCTTTAGCAATTAACCACATCGTTTTTACGCAATTCTTTCGCGTAATTTACTTATAGCACCTTACTATAACATGCCCCCGTGACAATTCTACTTCACTCCAAGAAATCTAACATAATTATCCCGTCCTTGTTTCAGAAAACTCAAGTAAGAACCTTGCCAGTTGACATTTGTACTAGAAATCTTTTCGATGCCGGAGATCTGGAATAACTCCACTGCTTAGATAGTTCTTTAGTTTCTGGCTCACAGTGATGGATACATAGCGACAATGCGATCCAAAAAGTTTGAGGAATCTTCAAAACGACGGCGACCGCATATTTTTTTCGACATTGTCTCGCGAACGCGCTTCTGATCATCAGGCATTTCGGAATCTACTTAGCGAAAACACACGGTCACAGGAAATATCCAATGTTTATGATATTTGTGTGAACACAATTCGTCGCTCTTGTAGAATGATATCATGGATAGAATCAATATTTTCTGGAGTGGTCACATTTGATACGCGATCTTTCTCTTTTAAATTCCGCGACCCAGCTTTTATTAATGGTATATGAAGCACACTGTTCAGCTAAGGTTTCCGTCTTATCAACAAGAATTTTTTTTGTACGCGGTAACCTTTTCAAAAATAAATGCGTAATAACTAAAATGAAATGAAAATTTAGCTTTTTTTCCGACATGCCCTTTTCTGATAATTTTTTCGTTCTTGTATGATACTTTTCACGGGTTGGCAACACCGCGACGCACCAACGCCGTCCGACGACGGAGCGAGGGCAACGACGACGGTGACGTCACGTCGAAGCTAGCGTCGCACGCCCACCGCGATCCAAATCAAAAATTACAGCACAGTCGCCTGGAAGAAGTGATAAAACATGACAGCGAATAGTGGGCCGTGATTGGTCTGTTACGTGCATGAAAAAAGACGATCGTGATTCTCATTGTCTCCTTCCACACGGGGCCGTCTTCGGGACTCGCGCTGCTCAGTTCGGGACATGAGGACGACGCCGGTTGATGATAGGACACGAGTGATCATCATCTTCGACAGCATCTGGTAGACGATGAGATCCAAGTCGGTTGCCAGGAGGGTCACTGCACAAGGTAGGATTTTTGATATTTGCACCGTTGAGCTTTGACTCGATCGCACCGTGGGGACCTATTTTGGTGGGATGTAGCTACAGGTGTTTGGAATTCTGGTAACCTACTGTGCAAAATTAATGGGGTACGCCCCTCAGACGGGGTGAATAGGTGACTGAAACGAGGAATAGTGTGCGTATTTTGAACTAAACGATATTGCAACCCCATTCTACAAATCGGAAGCGAGGCTTCAAAATCTAAAAGTTCGTCTCCTCTATATTATGGGAGAGATTGTTAAAATGTTTACTTTTCCTAAAGGTGTGTTCTTAAGCAACAGATCAATAATAATAATTGGTGGTACTTTTCATGAAAGGTACACATATAAAAATTATACTGCTGTAATAAATGAAGAAGATAACTGCAACTGCTACCATCTTCGGGTATCAATCAACAACAGTAATACAAACTACTGTCTGGTTATTTATTAAGTTTAACCTTTTAAGTCTGGGAAGCGAAAAGTTTCGAATAGAAAGAAATAGATTCGCAGTCTTTTTATTAATTAGTATGTGACTTGATGCATCCACTTGTAGATACTTCAGTATAATTATATCAATGAAAAATGACGAGAATCGTAGAGTAAGTAAGTATAAATCAGCTGTTCAGAAAAAATGTTCGTGTATCTTAAGAAAAACAAGCTTCTCTAAAAGCCGATGTGGTAAATTTATCTGCTTCTGCTGTTATCATGAATAACTATTCACAAATTTACTGATAAAACATTGGGAAGCTTAGAAACTTTATTACTGTAAGAAACCTCCTTATATGCCAACTTTTCGACACAAGAAAGATATACTTTCTCGTGGCCACTGAGACGATTTATAGAAGGTATTTCAGTCATTTGGTCCCTTGTAACATAACAAAAAATAAGACTATTTAGGGGTGTGAGATCATAAGATCTGGGATGCACAAACATTATTTTTAATAATTTGTTATAATTCTGATATGAATAAGGTGGTGCATAGTTTTGGTGGAATATCAGATTTGTCATTATTGTCAATGGAACCTACTCTAAACATTTGTTTAAATTCTCCTTTAAAAAACTTAGATACCATTCAGCTGTATAAGTGTACTTTCGTAAAACTTGGGTCCATTACGAATACCACTCTGTGTGTACTCTAACTCCCCAAATATTTGAAAACGGCTTATATCAAGGTTATAAAATTTACCAATCCTTCCTAATCTCGAGGAAGCAATGTAAATGAATCTTAAACGGATTCAGTTTTTTCTCTTTCAGAATCCGTTGCATCGATGAAACAGAAATATTAGTTTCAATGGTGCTAGTTGCCGAATGAATTCGTGCAGGTCAATGTTTGGTGTATATGAAACGTACATATGGATGCAGCATATTTTCTCTTAAAATCTGTTAAATTGATGAAACATCAATATCAGTTTCATTGGCTATTTAACGATCTTACTGTTATTCTGACACTCTCTATCATAAACAATAATCTTTGTTGATTCGAATAAAGCTATCAACTTCGAATCAAATTTCAACTTACTGATAAGCCGTGGTATTTTTTTATACTTTAAAGTGAAATGTAAGTAAGTATTTTTTTAACTAACTAGATCTCAGAAATTTTAATGATAATTATTGCTATACTACACTAAATAGGAGACCTGATACGTATTAAAAATTATAAATAAGTAAAATATCTATCAAATGGTGCAAAAAGATACACAGGGCACAGGGTATGATTAAAAAAAAAGTTTGCAGTCACCGTTTTGACAGTTTTCATCGTTAAGGTAAGCTGTTACAAGGTAAGGAGACGAATGCCAAATTGAGGTACTTGGTATAGCTAACATTATCCAGAAATTAATTGCAAATCTCTAAGATTATCTCTAAACCACAGTGTACGTTAAAAGGCTTTTATAGCTATAGACACACATATCAAAAAGAAAAGAAATCTACTTTTGCAAGCACGCACATATAAAAGGCTCATCATTACAGACTAGCCTCAAACACATCCTTATGTTTTACAGATTTATGATAAATTTCATAGTAAATGTGGCCATATAAATCATGTACTTAACTAGAACTAAGGAAGACAAAACTTTGTCTCGAAGCATTTTAACCTGTAACAAGGTTTGCTGTGCAATAATAAAGTTATTCAAAATTCTCCAAATTGTATGAGTAAATTATAGGTGATTATTTGGACAAAACTGTTAAAGTGCAAAACTTTACAGCAATGAGAAAGGGCAGGTTTATCTTTTTTCTTTCTTTAAAGTTTAACGAAATACAGTTTCATTAACAAGAAGTTTTTAATTTTTGCATCTTCATTATTTATTTCATAACACAAGACGTGACACATTTCTATTTATTCTACAGAATCGTCTGAAATTCGGAAAAACACTCAACAGCACATGTGGTTTTGTCGAAAATATTTGCTTGTTTTACTTTCTTTTGGATTTTTAGAACAAATAATACTAGGTATCTATCGTACTCATTGGCTTGATTCTAGCTCAAATATAATCTTTCCTAAATTCCTTTAAAAATTCATATTATCCTTTCCTTTCCGCTGTCCAATTCAAAAAAACTGACTTCCCACAATTCCTTATTTTCTTCATGCTTAAATTACTTTCTGCGTTTCCAGGAATGGTAACGGTAAATAGTAGCGTACGAATTGCTAAGCTGCGGACACTTGTAAGTTTCCCTATATTTATCAGGAAATATAAAAAAACCGCTGCAAATTGAATCAATACTTCCACATCCAATTGTCAAAATGACATATACGTTTTTATTTCTTATACTGTACGATTAGTAATCAGATTTTGAGCATTTTGTCTCTTAGTTTTTCTAAGACAAAGTTCTCGTGATATTAGCAAGAATATATAAATTTTAAAATCGGTTTTTTTCAAATAACTCGAAAATTATTAACTTAACAAAAAAATTACAAGAGTGCTTTCTGATCAGAAATTTGATTTTCTATATAATACCAAAATTTAAAAAAAATCGTACGAGCAGGGACCAAAATAGGTTTTTTGGAAATATTTCGAAAATGTCAAAATGTTGAACAAATTTTCTAAGACACTTTTTGTGAGAAATTTTATATCCTATCTGATGGCATTTTCGTTTTTTAAATATATTAAATATATTTGGAGATATTTAGGAAAAACCGTTTTCTTTAAGTGACGCTTTCTTGCTAATATCTTCTAAACAGTTTACTGAACCGAAAATTTATAAGAACGAATAATACTTGCAGTTATACTAATAATCACATACTAAAACGAAAAAAATAAAAAAAAAATAAAAATTTGCAAAAAGGGTAGTTACCCCCCAATTTCGCCCCCTTCCCGATACCGTACTTACCCCACAAACAATAGGTCGCTTTGGGTAGTTGTGATTTATACGTTTGCCAAATTTCAAGTTCATATATTAAGTCTTTCGAAAGTTATCGTGTATACAAACAAAACCACAGACACAGACACACAGACAATAAATTATTTTTGATCAAATTTTGTTTTTTTTTGCGTTTTCGACCATTTTAAAGCGAATGAGCAAATAAAAATTTTTGAAAATATTTTCCGCGATACAATACTTCCCATCCGTTGGATGTGGAAGTAACAAGGTATGGAGTGGTTTCCCTAAAATCATCAGGGACAACAAAAAGACACGCCATCTACGGAAGTAGTAGGTATGGTCAGCATAGATAGAAAGATAGAAATAATGCTTCAATGTTGCCGTCCCGTTCCCATATCATTCTGTAGTGACGACATCTGCGAGTCGAAATTTTTATGCGCCAAATTCGAAAAAGCAAGGGCCATTCTTTTCGAATATCTGTTTATAAGGTGATTTTTACCTTTTCCAACTAAAACTACTGTATATAATGGAATTTCAATTGGAAAAGAGCGTACGACCTAGCAAATTAATAATAAATGGAGACAAATAAATTAAAAAGTTTATTTAAACCTGTTTCTCATTAACACTAATCTCGTGAATAAATTATTAAGGGTCACTTTACACAAGGCAAATTAAATATTAAATTCGCTGTTAAAAGTTAATGCACGATTTTCCCATTGGTCTGATCAGTTAATCAGACATTTGTTTTTAATTAAGTTAAGTTATTTGTTGATTACGTCTTCGCTTTCTCTATTAGAGAATACATTAATACTGTGAAAGCAGAAAATCATTTTTTTAAGTATATTGTGAATCTGAAAGAATCAGAGGGTAATGGGATTGAGGTTGAAGATCAAAAATCTAAAAAATTGCTAATAAATTTCAAAACTTTTTTGTTAGGGAAAATACTTTAGAAGTTAATGTCCAGCAAAATGATCCACTTATTCTTTGTCGAGTTAAAATACTTCGTTTAGTATTGGACCAAACAGTAAGTGAACGAAGTAAAAGGTTTGACGAAAATAAAGGTATTTTAGAAGACATTCGCTGTCTAAACCGTAAGCTTCAAAATATGAATAGGAGCAAAACATTATAGTACACAATTTACTTCACCTCTCAGATATGTTGAAGAAATAAACTCACACTTGGAAAAAATGATAAGCTGTGTACAGTTTGTATTAGTATACCTATTTTAAGTGCAGCATGCGAAAGAACCGTTTCGTGCCTAAAGAAGGTCAACAGTTTTGTTATAAATCGAACAGGAACTGATAGACTAAGCCAATTAGCTCTCCTTAATATCGAGAAAATGTTAGCTAAGGATATTTAGATCAAGTTATCAATTATTTTGCGGAGAAGCATTCTCAAACGTTTTGGTACCGTCACTGATTTTCACAGCTCATATCATTAGTTCTTTGCAAATCAACTTCGTAGCTTTCTCGTTTCCTTCGTTTTTAGTTTTTATTAATTATTGGTTAGGCTGTTCCAATTTTAGAAAAGCTTTGCTTTTGGACCCATGCAAGAAACACACAGTTAGAAATGATTTAATAAATGTTTATGCAAACGTTGTTTATAACTTTCAAATAATATCATCTTGTTCAGTTAACCCCAAATTATATAGCTATACCCAGAATTTTGGGATTTTGTCGTACAAATGAATCCCAAATAGCCTTGACTGAAACTAAACCAAATTCAAATAATGTTTACAATTTGGCACTATCTAAGCCATTATTAAATTATATAAAGTAATGATGATACTCGAAGATAATCAAATGTTAGAAAATATATGACGAAATGTTTGGTTTTTTATGTATTTTAATAAGTTGGTATCCTCAACTTCCCGGATGTTTGTACTGAAGACCACATAAAGAATATAAATACTGCCAGTTGGCACAAGTGTCAGTAAAGTGTACAAACCAGAGATCCAGAGTATGAATATTAAAAAAAAATTTCCTAAGAATACGGTGGTAGAATATATATGTAATATTACTTAGAGCTCTGTGTACCGACTTTTGTAATTTTCCAATATTGACATGATGATCTTTTTCTCTATCGCGTGGCTCATTTACCATTTAATTTCATCTTCGTATAGTATAAGATGCTGTGCTTCATTTGAGTCGTTAATTGAAGACAATAAAATTCCGTATCAAGTTTTGATGAGCACCCACGATTCCAGGGCAATAATTTTCCATCGCGTTAACCGCGTCAAAAATAGGCATACTCGGCATTCGCTCAGAAATCACGTAGCCAGACTTTTAACTGTCCAATAAAACGCAACCTGGAACAATGGTGGCAGCGCAGTTTTCAGCAGTCAACGACATCCACAATCCGCATAGCCGTCCGTTATCGGATGATATATTGCCAACTCCGTAAACAATTTCGGGATTATGGCCTCAATTAGGAAATTTAAAAGACCATCGTAAAAGCCATCGTCGTGTCGATCTGATAAACGTGTTCGGAAATTTTAATGGTAAATATCAATTACATTGATAACGCTATTCTTATTGGGCTGTTTGAATTTGAATGAACAATTGAGCTGTTAAAGTGCTAAATGATCTATTGTCTAATGGTTTATTTCCAAATCAATTAGTACATTATATCGCGACAATTAGGTACCTACGTACCTATGTCAAACCTTAGTCATGTAATCTTCTTTGAATAGAGCAAAGTGTGGGCATCTCAGACAATCAAAAAACACAAAGTTTAAAGAGTATGTTTTTTTTATATTTGATCTAAGATGAATTTATTCTTCAAAAGAAAATATTCTTAATGTGAACTTCCACTTTATTATTATTATTATTTTAATAAAGTGGAAGTTCACATTAAGAATATTTTCTTTTGAAGAATTAATTAATAACTCCACTTAGAGAATATGGATCAGTTTTCAATTTTTAAGATGAATTTGTTTAATAGAAGCTTTTGAATAAAAACGATCAAAGTAGACACTTTTTTTAAACTTAACGAGGATAACAATATAGCAGAATTAACAACAATAATAGGCATCAGGTAGGAAATTAGATGGCAATGCCATCTGTTAGCTTTAAACTAACACGATGACAAAGCCACCTAGCTGCCATTAGGGGAACTAGCGACCTGTAGTCTGCTGATAGATCTATTTCGCTTTCATTACAGCTCGTCATTGCAGTTTAGGTCTAGTGCAGACAGCATGGCACAAAACTACTTACACCATACCAAGCCTTTTCTATATAGGCAAAACTAGTTCTGTTCCATGCTGTCTGCACTAGACCTAAACTGCACTAATAAGCTATAATGATGGCGAAACAAATCTATCTGCAGTTGGTTGTGGCGCACACGGCATATCAGAGACATGCATTTTAATAATACGCTTCAGTCAAACGTTATCAGTTTAGTGTCTTACAGTGCCTTTATTCGAGATCTGTCCTGTTACCTTCTTGGTATATTTTGTTTGTAAAATCGCTTTTACTTAATTTGAAGGAGCATGGGTAGTAATGTGATCCATGTTGTGGTATACCCCATTCAGCAAGTTTTTCTAATTTGTAGCTTTAACACGTTTATCAAGATTTTGAGTATTCATTACAGAGTATATCATAGAATAGTAAAAGGTAAGTCGTCTAGATACAGGAACGCCTAATAAATATTTGCAAATTTTTGTTTTAAAGGGTCAAGAAAAAAAAAACAACAAAAGCATTAACAATATATTACGGGGATAAATATTGCATATTTTCATTATGTAGTGTTTCAAGTTGTAGAGCCTTTCTTTTAATTTACAAATCCACATTTGGGATGACCGATACGCCAAAGAAATAGTTTGTCAATGGTTTTTAAGTATCATTTATAATTAATTACAGAAGAGGAAAATTACATGAAATATCTAACTCATTACATAACACTAATGTGCAGTAAAGTAAGTACATCAAGTGGTATTCTTATTATCTTTAAGGCCACAAGAAAAAATATCAATCTTATCAGCTTATCTTATCTCACGCAGCTGTTACACAAATTCAAAAGTGGTATTTCAAAATATATGTAAGTTCCAGGAGTCACGGTGCAAAACGTATCAAAACTCCTGGAAACTTATCGCAGGACTCTAAAATTAAGCATATGTAGGAAGCATTAACAATTTTTCTTATTGTTGACAATCCATTGTAAAGTTAGAACAGAGAAATATTGACGTCTTACATCGAAGCCATGCCCATCCAATAATTGTTCCTGTTCAAAGCCAATAGGTGGATATGCGTTACCAATTCGGAAACTAACTGTGCAGATTCAATATGCCCGATATGTTTTTGGTAGAGCATTCCAGACAACAGTTGCTTATTTAAGATTCGATCTCACATATGCACAGTATAGTACCAAAGGGTTTTGAGTCCCGCAAATTATGGCCAATTTGCAGAATAAATCCATACTTGAAGTCTTCACATTATCAGTACAGCTATTAAACGAAAATGCCGGATCAAAAACGACTCCCCGGTCCTTATTATTACCATCAATGCCATAATTATATACATATTGACCTTTAGAGTAAATGTGATTACATTACACTTCGTGGGGTTAAGTGACAGTTTATTTATGATGCACGATCCATGAAGAGAATCCGAATTATCTAGCAGCCTTTCGCAGTCGTTAGTGCTATTAATTGACCAGTAAAACTTGAAGTCATCAGCATACATCAGATAATTAACATTGATATAATAGCCAATGACATTAATAAGCATGACAAACAACAACGGCCCCAGGTTAGATCCTTGCGGAATACCTGATTTGGCGAAGCACCTTTTCGATACAAAACCATGTATCTGAATATAATGGGTTCTAGCATAAAGATATGATGGAAATAGCTGAATGAGTTTATCCGAGAGACCGAGAGAAACATGTTTCTCTAACAACATGCCGTGATCTAGCCTATCAAATGTCTTCGTCATATCTGTATAAATAACATCAGTCTGTATACGGTTATCAATGTTTTCTGCAATATGCTGCGTAATAACTGAAATGTTTGTAACCGTTGAACGAACTTTTGAGAAGCCATGCTAATGTATTGAAATAGAGTTACACATATGTATATAAATACGTTTCTATAACAGTATTTCGAAGACCTTACAAAAATTGCAAACAATAGATATTGGCCTGAAGTTCTTTACCAACGTTGCATCATCTTTTTTAAAAATAGGACAAATCTTTGGACACTTCCACATAGATGGAACAGAACTCGATTTGAGGCAAATATTAAATAGATTAGTAAGAAAATGTAGTAAAGGCATTGACTATGTCTTCGGGGAGATCTAGATGCTGAATTTCATAATTCATGCATGAAGGAACTTTACCAGAACTATTCTCGCTGTTATTGTAGGTCAAAAATTTATTTGGTTYCACAAATATATTGAACTCGATGTTCCTTATATATTATTTATGTGCGTTTTCAATATCTGTTTTTATCTTTGTTCTAAGGCATTTGAAGTTAACTAAAACCTGAATATCACGACCATTTGAGCATAGCTTATGAACTGTCAATTTTCTCGAATATCCTTGATAATACTGCCATTAAACCACTGAGGATATTTGTTTTTATGTTTAATCGAATATTTCGGTACACATAAGTCAAAGATACTATATATTTCACAATAAAACATGCAGACGCATCTTTTGGATTGCCAAAATTATCAAGAATTAACCATCTTCGACGTATTTGGTAACTAAATAAGATATATTGGATTAATATGCTGCTTCKTAGGAGGATGTATATAAAAAACCTGATAATTTATGAAGACCTTGTTAAAATGCGTTATCTACCTCTCTCACAAGATAGATCGATTGGCAGAGCAGGGAGAAAGTGAATTAAGAATGTAGAAGGTGTATGCTTTAGTAACTCCTCGATTATTTCAAAGAGAATAACGGAAATTGGTAATAACGGTGAAAAGCTTTAACTGGTGCGCTTCGGATCTCGACTATGTTTGCCAAATTGAAGTGTGTATTTAGTCCATTCTGAAGGGCTGTAAGAAGCAGAGAAATCAGGAACATTAAAGTCGCCAATAATAAAAAAAGGATACCATTTATGAAACGTTATCCTAGAGCAGAAAGGATAATCATATATTCTCTAGTCCACCGATTAATTTTATACCTTGCACTGTACAAACCGCATCGCAACCGCGAACACACACTCCTTTCGTCATGTCCTTGAAATTATGTGCTTTTCCTCGATCAATACCGGGACAAGACAAATGAAATCACGCCATAAAGAAAAAGCGGACTTATCGCCGTCGCCACGGCGTTTCCTCTTTTCATTAATTCCTCGGGCCGCGCTGTCGTTGAACGTAAAAAGCACAAGCGGGCGAGCTTCTCCACCTCGCCGATGGCTTTGGAAAGCTCAGGACGACATGCGATCTGGCCATCGCACGCGACTCGCGCCATATTGTCCCCGAAGTAGCGATAAGATTGTCCGGTTGCATGTCGCATGATTTACGGATCGGACCCCTCGCCGGCTACCTATAGCATCCCCGAGGCTAGGATGTAGATATAATGAGATAGGGAAGGGATTAAAGTGTAAAGTGGGCTTTACCGCGAGATTAACGCGCACGAATGCGGATTTGCAATTTGCGATTGAACATGCCACGATTTTCCTTGTTTCTTGTACGTAATGGCCAAAGGAGTGGGGTCTGCCATTGTGCTGGAACCATATTTCGTGCCTCTCTTCCAGTGGTATGTTGTCCAATTCCAATTCTCGCAGTGGAAACAGATGATAACTTTAATTTCTGAGGTTTTCAATAGTACATTATGTTATTTCCGTTGCAAGAGCCCTACTCATGTCGACGAAGGTTGTAACTTTTTTGCTAATTACTTCAGCAACCCACAACCCGGGATGTTAAATAGCAAGGGTTTTGAGAGTCGATAGGTGTGCTTTGTGTGAATCCATCCTGGAACCTCTGTTGTTTACAGTAGATACTTCATGGCCTTTACGTGAAGTATCGCAAGTAACAACACCCATTAATTTTGAGTTGTCATATCTTTCTAAAATTTCATCTGATCACCACCCAATCTTAACAAACCATAAGGACTTACCAAAGGTATTATGGGACCAGAAATGTTCTGCGAATATAACTTAATGGTCTATTTAACTGACCCCAATTTTTACGAAACTGTTGTATCTTTGTTCAGCAGAAGACCAGAGTAATTTCTACAAGCTCTTTATTTATCTCAATCAATGTCAAAAAACTAACATTCGCCAATACCAGTGTTTTTCTAGGCTACTATATTTTACAACATACGACACAACATTTCTTTCCGCTTTAGTTAACACCAACACTTGTAATTTATCCGTCTCCTTGGTTAAAGCTCGTAATGCAATGATACTTGACGTAGTTCTTCAACTTCAGGAACAACACGAACGGAAAAGCCTCTTCTGGAACATATTCTTTTGAACTTGTCGTTCCTTCTTCCTCCGAAATGTCCCTTGACCAAATTTGGTTAAAGTGTTGTACCTGATTTCTATATTGTGTGGAAATGCGGGCCATTGTGTTTCCCAAAAGTTCATCAATGGCTATATGGGAACTCTCTCTCCCCACTGTGCAGTTCCACTACGACGTTTTCACCACTCTTAAAAACTTGTATATGTACCCCATGATGAACATCAAATTGATGCTTCATCTCCTCTTGGTATTTTGTGAGAGAGCTAGCTAGATGTGAACTGAACGTAACAAATCCAAGCTTAATAGCGATCCCCTAGGTGACATGATAGCCAGATTATCTGAACATTGTGTTTAAAATCTACTTATTTCTTATGGAACTATAATTTTTATGAACAAATATTAGGTTGTGCAATGGGTTTACCTTTTAAGTCCTGTAGTAGCCAATTTGTTTATGGAAAATTTTGAATATGTTTTCAGTTTTCAGTTTAAGCCAAAATGTCGGGATGGGTACGTAGACGACACTTTTGTTATTTGGCCCCACGGAATAGAAGAGTTGGGTAGGTTTCTAAATCATCTGAACAGTCAAAACCCTGACATAAAATTTACTATGGAATTAGAAAGCAATGGTAGTTTACCTTTCTTGGATGTCCAAATTTACAGAATAGACACTGGACAGTTAGGACACAAGGTTTACAGAAAACCAACATACACAGACAGATATTTATATGCCACATCTCACCACCCTCCATCTCAAAAGAATAGTCTTATAAGAACGTTATTTGTTAGAGCACAAAGGATCTCAGAGACGAAAGTTCTTTAAAAAAAGAAATATATCATCTAGTGATAAATGGTTATAGCAATAAGAAGATTTGGTCAGTTTTTAATAAAGGTGCTTATCCAAATCAAGTAAATTCTCAGCCAGAACAAAGTAAATTGAAGTTGAGTTTGCCTTATGTACAAGGCCTTTCGGAAAAATTAAAGAGGATACTTTGAAAACACGATATTTTAGTTGTTGATAGTACATATAATAATTTAGATAAAATTGTAAGTTCTAATAAAGATAAAGTACATTTAGAGAGTGAAGGTGTTTACAAAATTACTTGTTCTTGCGGCAAATGTTACATAGGTCAAACTAAAAGAAAAGTAGGCCCGCGTTTGAAAGAACACATACGTGCTACTAGGCTGCAACAGATAGATAAATCTTCCGTAGCTGAACATTCATATTTCACTAAACACATGACTGACTTTGATAAAACAAAAAATTTATATAGAGAAAAATATTACCACAAACTTCTAATAAAAGAAGCTATAGAAATTTGTAGGAATACTAATAATTTTAATAGGGATTGTGGAAATTATGAGTTAGGTGACATTTGGAAGGCTATTTTGTAGTTATCTTTTATCAAATAGTTCGTGTATATCTAGTGGGTAAGTAATTCCTTTTTCGTCGCTAGGTTCTTTTTTATCAGGTTGGCACGTTGTCTCTATGACGTCTCGCTTCCTTGGTGATTTGTTTTTTTACTTTCAAAATTTTGTTTGAACTTGTGTTTTGAGGTCCTCCGTCTTTGACAAAGATTACAGGTGTAATCGAAACATTAGACTAATAACTTTTGTCAGTGTTTTCAAGAGACAGCGATCTTTTCGAGAAAATATTACCTTATGGACGCTGAAAGCATTCACCCTCGTAAATCTAGAGAAGTTATTAATTTCCGACCGAAGAATATCTCTGTAGGAAAAACTTTTCCAGGAGTAACTTCACTAAGAGTATAATTGTAAGAATATACAGTTTCTTGCAAAATCTTACAAACATCTTTAAATAAATGACAAATGTTAAAAGAAATTTTTTAATCAAACGTTTATCGGTATTTCCATGGAGATGGGTGACATTTTTAGGAGTAATCTAGTTAGAGACGATCATCTGTAGGAATTTCACATATTCCTACATGTTCCTAACATATTGAAGCACTACTTGACTTGTTTTCGTTGATTTCTGATTTTCGCTTGTAACAAACAATATTCAAGTGAGTGCTGAATGCTTGTTACATAGGAGTAATATTTAATAATAAAGCGTTGAGTTCAACATAATGATAAAAAACTTGAAAATAAGTGGCKTTTTATCCCTAGGTGTAAAAACACGCCAAAAGATTCTTGTACGAAGTTTTTTATTGACGCAAAGGAAAAAGAAAGGAGATTAAAGTTGTGTGATGACTGTTTCTAAAACTGTTTCTCTGTCGTGAGGAGCATTTTACACAAAAAAAAACTTGGCCACCATTTTTAAGTGTAGTATTCATATTCGAACAGATATGTACTGATAATATACCAAATTTAATACAAATCACAAACGATAACAAAAAAACTGTGCGTGTCAAACAAACAAGCAGAAACTGACAACGAAATCAATAATCAAAGCGCTTTATTATGCTGTTATGGATGCCGCGCGGGTCACTTGATACGAGCTGTGACGTCAATAACAGCTTCGCCCATTTAGCAACCGTATTGCTATCCGCCAAAATGATAGAATACCTAGAATAAAAATTGAGTCCCTGGTAAGAGCAATATCGACCATGTTAGCTGTACTTTAATGCCAATCCTTCTTTGTTGGCACAGTATAATGTTGCATGTCGTAATGAAATAACTTCATCCGTATTCACCAAATTGTGGGCGAAACTTAAAACCCATAATTCTTTGATAAGACAAGAAGCCAACAACTGAACACCTAGACGAATTAGAAATGGTAATTACGATAACATACATAGTCATCACGGATTCTGTATTGCCTGGAGATAAGCCAGTGGTTTATTACCTTGGCCAATCAATTTGTGTACATTTGCTGCATGTACTGGATTTGAGAAACAACATGATTCTCCTATCTTTATGGTTATGACTTACTCGTTAGCTGCAGTTGTTTTGTACTTTATCACTGCTAATAAATGAGATCGCTTCCTTAATGAATTCTGGGTTGCTTATAGCACAGAGTAAACAGAATAGCAATACTTAGGAGTGACAATTTTTCTTGAGGAATTATGGAAAAATCTTGGTACAAGTTGGAGACACGATTGACTGAAAATTGACATTTTTTTTTATAAATACGGTCCCGTCACACAAAAATAGCTTCATAACAAAAGATGTTCAAAATATAGTCAATTATTGTCCACACTCAACGCATCATGAAGACTCGCACTTGAGCGCTTATTGGATATAATTGAACGATAATCTAGGGCACTGATCTATCTAAAAAAACGTGGAAATAACATTAACTAATAAAAATAAATAGTCACATAGTTTATTACTATATTAGTCAATGCTCACATCAACGGCGGTTCCTACTCTACTTAAACCCTCAATAAACATATTGAGCAGTAGGCATCACTGATACGGAATTGGACAATCTATTCGTAAACATATTTGATAGATTACTTCAGTTCAGTCTACAGTTTTATTGCAATTGAGGCCAGAAAATGCACAACAATAACGGGGAAATATTTGACATTTTTGCAATACCCGCACACAAAACGCTGTAATTTAGGTTTTACAAGTCGTCGGTAGAATACTTAATAAGTAACAAAATTAGGCATTTTTCTAATGATAAGAGCTGTTCAAGTGTACCTCTGGTTTTATAAAGAAGTTAATCGTGATTAAAGTTAATTGCCAGATTAATATTGAATATTGAAAGCAACGTATAAAGTACTTAAGACACAGAAGTGAAAGAAATTTCTTTAGGTAACTACTACAACCAAGAAGTTTCACAACTGCACACCTGCGATTTCATGGACGGCCATTTGTTGGAATTCTTCAGTTCTCTGAATTGGGCTACCTAATCGATACTAGATATATTTCGATCTCGATTCGAATCGATTAATCAATTTTAATGCGCAGCCCTATCTTTTAATTTACACACCATCGTAAAAAACCCAATTTGTAATTTTTCTTAAAATTTTATGAAGTACACTGGGTTTCAGCAGAGACATCACTTTCACAGTCATGTAGCATACATTTCTAAACCTTGTAATAGAAGTACCCTCCTCTAAACCTCTTCGAGCCCTGAATTTCAAGATCTAAAGAAACAATACACCTCGATAAGTTATAATAAGAGCGAGAAATCGAAATTTTCCCAGCCATCTCCAGTAAATAATGCCATCGAACAAAGGGACCAGCACTCGACTGCAATTATCCCGAGAGATTCCAACGGTCGAAGTTAAACAATGAGGTTAGAAAAATCAAGACCGAAGATCAGGAGCGTTACCCCAGCTCTCGAGCGCAGCACCACAAGTCGATCTTTGTTTTTAATCTTCTGGTCTTGATGTATTTATTGTTGCTACCGCAGCTGCGCGATTTTGACTGTTTACAAGTCAGATATTGGCTCGGCACAAGTACCCGGGTTCAATGGATTCTTTTATGGGATTTTTTTMTTTTTATTGGCTTTATAGGACGCCTCAGCTGAAAGCTTGTGAGAGGAAATTATGCCTGATGTTCTATCTGCTCCACTTATGACTATTAAGTGGTGTACCCGTCACTGTTCTCCAGGCATGTATAAACATATTTTAAAACTGAAACAAGTTTTATTACTCATTATTAAGTACAGCGTTAGGGTTATACTATTTTTTCGCGCATAAAGGCGGAAGTCATGATCATAAAAGCTGTTTTAGGTATACCATTATTTACTCAATCATTTGCAGAAGATGTCAGTTTTAAAACTGAAAATCCGATACTATGTTGCTATATGGTACTAATTTCGGTTCGTGATCGTCCTGATCCATAAATGTAAAAGAATATGCCATTAAAACATGCTAAAGCAAGCAAATTAACTTTTCTTTGGGATTCCAAAAATTTTCAGTTTTTCTTTATTAAATATGTAAAATAGAAACCAGTATGATAAGTCCTGTGATAGATGCAAATCTACCAACTTTGATAAATTATTTAACGCATTTCCCAGGAAAGGTCGACCTTAAACAGATGAAGATATCAAATTAAAATGTGTTACTTAAGGATGAAAAAAATCACTGGCGGACTAAGGAGGGGCGGCAGGGGCGGTCTGCCCCGGCCCCCATTGTAATTTTCAGCATAAAGAATTTAATAACTAAATTATAATGTTGTAATCGAATAACTCAAAGCGTTATTCCTAAAAAAATCTACCATTAAATAGTAATATTTATAGGAAAATCTACCAATGACCCTATTATTTAAGCAGATACATTGGCCAACACTGTTTCTCCCAATCAACTGATTGGTTTTGCACGTTATTGTGTGTGAAATTAAAAAAATATATGTGGTAACACTGCTAGCTATGGCTATGGCTATGGCTAACCCTGGAGAGGTCGACACATCGTTTGTATGTAGTGCTAAAGTGAGAGTGTATGTACAAAGTGTAATACAAATAGTTTATGCCCCGGTGGCTTGTTCCTATTCTCCGTATTAAGTTAATATCAAAATCCCGTCGTTTAAATCTGAAAATCTTACTTGAAGGCGCTGTATGGTTACCGGGTTCAATATTAGCTAATATCGGTTTTGTTAAAGATAATTGTAATGGGTAGCGGCCGTACGCCTTTGTGTTTTTATTGAATCCCTAGGTTAGTGAGTTATATTAAATCTGTTTTATATCTCTGCATACGTGATCTAATGGAAAAAAATAAGTACCTAATACATGTGTTATATTAGCTGATATGTTGAGTACCAAAATTACTTGTTTCTGTTACTAATGCTGTTGAGCAGTCAAATAACAAAAGTATACCCATCAAAACATAATAAGCAAACTATATGTGGGAGCCGATTCAGCATTTGCTGTCATTGATTTATTATTTGCTATTCTGACGTATGGATTATTTTTGCAATCTAAGTCTAAGAAGTTCCAAGAAAAATGTTGGATACATGCATTTCCAACAATTTTTAAGTAATTAAACATCAAGCACCTGGTACGCGAGATGACATAGAAACAACACTACAATAAAATCTAAACTGATCAAAATCACCTACACTCAAATCTGTCTGGCGTTTCTAATCGGTTTAAATTATATCAGGTTGGCACGTTATTTCTATGACGCACAGTGGGGCGATACTAGAGTTATGTTGAAGAAACAAACTATACAAAAATTCTAACGCATATACCTTGCTTTCACCTTTATAGTAAGTAATATTAGTTAGTTCTGCTAGTGCGCTCTAAATCTGCTGGTTATCATTCCTATTGCCACAAGGATACGAAGTTTGCCAAAGTATACCAAACTTCCTCCCTTCTTCTTAGCTGATTGGAAACTTCTGGTACCTATTTTACTACGACTAAGTTCAAACAAAAAATTTGTTTTCGGAAAAAATTGTCAAAGTAAAGACTCTGAGGAAAAATCGTTGGATTAACCAATCACTATAGCTTACCACATATATTTGCACCTTGATTTCAGAATTTAACGTGACATGCTCGCTTAAAAGGATGCTAAGTGAAACCGCATCTCTTCTGTTGATGCCCCCGGAACAAAAGAACCCGTCCCATCCGAACAAAACAAACAAAAACAATCCTCCCACTCAATTTTTCGTTATTTCCTGTGTATCCTTTGGCACTAGCAGCCCGCTGCGATCTAGACAGATACGGTCACCATTCATCCAGCAATGAAGTCGTATTATTTTACGTGGCCCCTCCGTTTGTCTATAAATGTCTATCTGAATGAACATCCTGCTCTTTGGATTCGCAGACGTGCCCATGGGAAGGAAAGACGAACGCGAACTCGAGTGTGCTGCTTTACAATGAAGGGCTTGCATGCTGAGTATTGCTTTTGAGCTCAAGCAGGACAAACTTTGGTTTGCAATTCGTAATATTTCCTAAACTTTGCAAGTTACAGAAATCGGTGATAGATCCATCAGAATTAATAGATTCCTTATGGGTATGTAAGTTACAACTTTTATAATTTACTAAGCTAAACAAAGTGAAAGTTTTATTGATTAGTCTGTGTTTTGAAGATTCTTTTCTATTTGGCTATTTTCTGTTAACATGAGCAACAAATCTCATAAATATATTATATGTTCTTATGAAAATCATTAATACATTACACAGAACTGTTAATTTAATGTGTATGCTGTACGGAGGCATCTGTTGACCGGTTCAATTGTTTGAAGGGGGTCTCCACAATCACAAGGAGGGCTGATAGATGGATCCCATTTATTAAGGCTAAAAGTTGCATTGCGCATGACCAGTGCGAACGCAATTCAGAGTGACCCAAGACTTTCTCTGGAGGTCAGTTCCTGCCACCTTTTCTGTATGATTGTTTATAAGCTGTTGATTGAATATAGGTATCATTTTTCATAAATTGCCAAACAAGAATACCATACATCTTCAATAGTGTAAGGAAGATGAAGGAAATCTTCTGTTCACAGAGGTTTTCTGGAAGTTAGTCGAGTTATAGGCAGCTCTTACAGATCTCAAGAAATTAGAAAGTTATTAGGAACTGATTGATATTTTTATCAAGCTTTATATGTAGCTAACTGTCTACGAATCTCCGGAGGAGCAATATTTGAAAGAACCGGAAGCCAAGAAAATGGAGTTGATTTAATTGTTCCAGTAATCAATCACACTGCAGTATTTAGTTGAGGGTCAATTTTTCCTGTGTGATGACTATTTTTCCAGACACGACAGCAGTACTCGGCAGTAATATAAAGCAAGGCAGTTGCAGAAGTACGGGGTGCACTTGTGTTTGCACCCAAACTTGTACCAGCAAGCTTATGCAGGATGTTATTTCTAGTCATTAATTTTTACTCATGTTTTCTAGATGTTTCTTGTACTTTGCAGATGTATCTAGAGTCACTCCAGCGTAATTTGGCGTCAGGTTATATTTGCGAATTATGTTATTTGACGAACTTGAAGTTGTTTTGTCTTTTGATGACTGTTGAGATGAAAACAAGTTACTTCTGTCTTCAATGGAGCTAAGCTTTGAAGTAGCAATTCATAATCTCGATGTACCTTGAAAGGTTTTGTTCAAGTACAGAAAAGTCTTGTCGTCTATATAAACAAATTTTCTGGATTGAGTTACTGGAAGGTCACTTATGTAAAGGTCAAAAAGAATAGGCGACAGAACCGATCCTTGTGCAAGAGCATCATTCAAAATCCTGAATTTGCTGCTTTTCTCTCCCAGAAATACCCTGAATTGACGTTGGGGTAGCATCGTCTGATAAGCTTTACAGTCTTTCCACATTGTGGGGTATTGAACAGTTTGAGGACCAATCCATGCTTCCACACAGTATCATAGGCCGCCGATAAGTCTATGAACACTAGTCCAGTTTTCAATCGTTTCTGGAAACCAGCTTCAGCATATGTTGTTAGAGCCAAGATTTGGTCACAACAACTTCTGTTTTTTCTAAAACCTGCTTGCTCCGTTGAAAGTGAGTTTCTAATAATAGGTCCTATTCTCTAGTACAGTAATTTCTCTAGTAATTTAGCAGACACACTCAGGAGGGCAATGGGTTGGTAACTTCCCGATTCAGGCTTCCCAGGCTTTAAGACAGCAATCAGCTTTGCTTTCTGAAACAAACTTGGAAGAGTACCTACATGTAGCTAAAATATTATTAGTGAACAATAACAACCATTTTAAAGCAACTCCCTTCATATTTTCCAATTCCTCCGTACATATTTGAACAAATTGAGATATTAACCAGTCGAGAAACTAAAACATTAGGAGAAATTAATGATGTTTTTTATGTGTTTCACTAACGGTTGGCTGTAGTTTTTTCAGCAGGTTCCAACTGCTGCGGCTGGAGTGGGTGAAGTTCATGCTCTGCATTAGAGTGTTGCATTTTTTTTCTTCTGAGGGATTCGAGAATCCTGTCAACCAGTTGGGATGAGCCTGATACTGTCTATACAAAGCATCTGTTTCTTTATTCCAACAAGGGACGTAGCATTTTCGAAACCCTCTTGGAATTGTTCTCTTTGGGCAGCCTTTGTTACGCCAACATATCTCTCGTAGTTTTCAAAGTTGCTGGGACCTATCGAAGATTCATGTCAATCCTCACCAGTCCGCTTTTTGAAAATTCCATCGTGGTTTCTCAAGTGATGGCACACTTTTAATGTGTATCCCAACAACTACTAATTGTGGGCGATGTTGGCTTCGTAGAAAATCATTCAACACTTGCCGTATCACACGGAGAGGCAATAAATTAGGAATGGAAGCTCTTCTTCTCTTTTTCAGTGCAAACAAGATGTAGGTTGTGCTCTTCTATCCAGTTTATCAGAGCAGGTCAGCTCATTTGTGTGATTAAGTGTTATCACTGTAGCTCCATAAATTATGATGGCTATTGAAATCACCAATATAGGCACAAGGACGTTCATGGTACCTAAGGAAGTTGTCTGACCAGACAGTATTCCGAGACCTATAAATGTTGTAAACGGTGAGGTCTCCTAATTTAGTTGTGATCATTTCAACACCATTTACAATTTCTTTATTAACTGCCCGGAAGTTGGTTTAGTCCGATTTCACATAACTTGCAGACTCATGAATACCTTCTATTTAGAGAATCGATTAGGGTACATCCCAAGATCGTCTCTCGTCTGTGGAGATCTTGAACATCGACCGCGATAGTATGAGTATCACGTCTACTTTATTGTCTCATAAATGACAATCAGTAAAAGGAAAAGGAGGTGGCACTGAACGCGAATAGGAGTAGGTATTGGCGCATACTTTAGTCAGCCATTTAATTATGATTTTTTGCTTTCTCTCGAGGGATTTCATTAAAGTATTTTGTGAGGGATTTAGTCGAAAGAACTTTATAGAGATAATAAAGATCGGGACTGTTTAAATGTTGTCAAAAGGGTTAACTATTGGGTATATAAAATTTTGTATCAGGTCTGCTATGTTTATTTACAGTTCAAAATTAATAGTAAGTTTTAATGGCCATTATAAGATCCCCACTTCTTGTCACTATGTTTGGTCGACATTAACTTCCCTATTAAGGGATGAAAAATAATTAGGCAAGATCGCGCAGATCGATTACATGAATCTACATCTGCAACACAACTTCTAATTTTTACATTAAAAACTTTGTAACGGATTTATGTGAAAGTTGAATTTCAAAATATAAATTATGAGACACCGTCAAGTAACTCGTTAAAATATTGTCTTTCTATACTCCACTTTTACAATTTGAACTGTCTGCAAGGAAAAACGAATACTACAAAATGAGGGAAGTTTTCATTTAAGTTATAGAAAACAACCTAAAAAATGTACGTAAGTTGCTGTTATTTGATTAGTATTCAAGGAGAATGCATATCAAAATTGTAAGAACAATAATCACGTATTATTATTACTATTTTATATCTTTTTACGGAGGCATACCGTTTAGTTCGAGGTCCTGCTGTTGTGACGATCCCACATTTTAAAGCGTGTCCGTTCCGTAATACGCAAGTGCATGTTGCGTCTGCCGTTCTGCCAGCTATTATTGTTTTCATCACATTCAGAGGTCGTCACTCTTGCTGCGTCCGTACGACGGACAAGGGTATGCTTTTAGGGGAAGCCCTCTGGACGATTATGACTTCACTTGTGATTATTATTGCGCGTGCACAGGGTCGAGTTATTTTGGGCACCGAGGTGTCGTAAGGGCAAGAATTATGCTGCAGATTTCCGAAATGACGAACTGCGTGAAAAGCCATAATTCTTGTAAATTCGTTATGAAAATTGATCGCCAAGAAGCTAAAGTTGTATTTCAGAACACTGGAAAAAATGTTAATGTTAGATGTTGACGAAAACTATAGTTAAACACTCTTAGGCAGTATGTTCAGCTATCAGACGAAATAAATTCAATTTTAATACCTGGAAACATCAACTGTTCTTTTTGTAGCAGATATTTGTAGCCTACTGATTGACTTGATGGTTTATGTGACTCCTATCGGTGACGCCATGGAACACGCACATCTTATTATATGGAGAAATATATCATGTGACACATCAGTAGAAAAGACATTGAAAGAACAGTCACTGTGACTGCTTTTTGAATTTCTTCTGAAATTAATGGAAAATTAAAAAAATCTCTATCAAATGAAAAAATAAAACTAACAAATATTGACATCACGTCAGGCACCTTATTTGTTTTTTTTTGTGAGCTGTAACATACTGCTCTGTTTCTGTTTAGCTACCAGTTTCAGCATTTTATTTTTGCAAATAACCCTTTGAATTTTATGCGTTACTTAACTTTGATTTTATAAAACGTTTAATTGGAAGATGGAGGCAGCTAGAATGGCCAGCAGGATTTCCAAAGCTTAATGCTTTTGATTTTTCCTTGTAGGGTGCATCTTAACACCTATTATTTATAAAATTAAGCCATAAGTGTTAGATGACTTTAACACAACTTCCTCAGGCTTTGCTACCATATCATCGAAAGAAATTAAAAAATTCTTTTTTAAATGCCTTTTCGGATATTGTCACTTATCATAACTTACTATTAAAAAAATGTAAAATAAACCATTACGTGTTTTAACAGACTAGAAAACTATTGTTGTTTCATTGACAGGTGTTAAATATAGAAATGGTGCATTTATTCTATTTTGCTGCATAAATTCTGGTTTTATAACGGTCATTGTACGAACGTCTAGAAATTTATATGCCTTACATATCTGTTGATGTTGTTGTAGATAGTGTAAACTAAATGTAATAGAAACACACACGTACTGAAAAATGCCGATTTGGATTGGAATGTTTTTGTAGTAAGTATTTGATTTCTCTTAAAAGTCATTATATCCGCAAGCTACTATGTGTAGTCAGGAATCAGAGCTATGGTTATACTCCAAGATATAGTTTTTAAATAATATGTAACTTGTGCATAATGACATGGCGCATCAGAATTGCGGAGGGCGCCCTAATATTCGTGATTGCAAAAAAATGCATTCTTAAAAATCGCGGACTATTATTTTTTCATTGCATTTTCGGTTTATTTCTCAACGTATTGTAATGTTTTTTACCAACAGAAAGCTTATTCCTTCCTACTTCTGCTGGTATTGTTGATATTGGCATTAACAAAAGCAGCGCAATTTATTTAAACGAAACGTGTGGAGGCCTAAAGTTATGAAGCGACAAACTTTTTTATTTTGAGAGATAGATGGCATATTAACTATGCCTATTATTAGGAAATGAAGCAGGGAATATTTTTTATCTAAAAATATTTATCGATGAAGCGTATACCTTATGTAACACTATGTTACAATTTGCATCATTTAATCACCACGTCGTTAGCACATACAAGCTGAAAGAGACTTGAATCAGAGACTTGCCAGCCATAAATAGGGATGATATGATTAAAAACATAACAATAGCAAAATACTTTTAATCATGGCCCGACTTTTAAAATTTTGGATTACATTATACACATCGAAAAAACACTACTTTAATGATAAGCAGTCTGTTGCACCACCGCTTTACAACAAGCATAAGGTCCAGTACATTTTTAAGTTGAATTGTTTTGTAAAGTAACGTTTGGTTGGACAGAGTTCATAGCTAATGCGTCTTCAGTAGGTTATAAGTTCCTTATGTCTGATTTGAAGGAATAAAACATGTGTGCTCCTAATTGGTTTAGATCTAATGCGAATGATGAGCGTCCATATTAGTATTTCAGGAGGGTTTTTAAAACCCCAAATTTCTTTTTTTAAAGAGAAAGCTAACTGTGTCACATGCTGTTAGAGTACAAGCATACAAATAAACTGCCTACATCATTCACATCCGGTAATTTTGTATTCAGTTCTTTCAAAACACTATGAATTGCAATACAAACGTGAAATTTAATAACGAGATGTGTAATAAAGTGACAAACAAAAATGGCAGTGTCTGTAACGCGATTGCATCCTAAATTTGAGAAATATTTAAGTATTGCGTACAGCTTCGGCATAAAAGGAAATTTGTAATTTTGGTATCAATTTAATGGCGTCGAATGATGAAAATGTAGTTAAACTGTTACATGCCAGCAGTATTTATCACACCCACGCTTTTTGGAAGACGACCGAGTTTCGAACATAATTTTCTGTAATGTGCATTGAAAATCTGTTTTTCTTATTGTTACCTATAAATTATTGTTGCTGTACTTTTTTTCACCGTTGTTGTACTTTCGAATCTTTTAATTATTTTCAATGCTTTTTTTAACATTAGAAACCTAATATTGCCTTGATGCCTGCATTTAGCGTTGTAAAATGTATTACGTTTCAAAAAGACATCTTAGTTTACCATATCAGATTTTAAAATACTAGAAATATTGTCATATTTACTTTTGGTGTTGCATTCAGTAAAGCAGAATAACCTTGTTCTAATAATTTCTGCATAGTTTAGTTGGAGACTGCTTAACATATAATGCATAAGTTACAATTTATATAATATGCAACTAGCATACCTATTAACTTACCGAATACAGTAATACGAAAAAATAAAATGTTACCTTCTGTATTTAACTAATCATTTCATTTTCACAGCTAACGGCAACTGTTAAATTTCGGCGATACAACTTTAGTTGCTATGCATTTGACATAACCAAGCCAACAAGCCACCTGATTTCATGCATAAGCCTGCACCTTTGGCCCATGAGAAATTTTTAATAGGTACGCGCGTTTTGTCGTACAAGTGAAAAAGAGATGGACTTATAACACTTGGGTTGCGACTACACAATAATTCTTGAATCAAAATTTGCTGCGTATTGGTACCTACTATAATAATTACGAAGTTTCCTCGATTTTGAAATTTGCAATATACTTTTTGCGCCGTCTTCATCTAAACAATTACTGTTGCTTTTGTTTATGCCAATATCAAAATAGGATTAATACGAGCATAAAGAAGAAGGAATAGCCTTTCTATTGGCGAAAAAAGCAGGAAGATGCAACGCGAAGACTAAAATCCGCCATTTCAAGAGTGCAACTCTGTTCTGACATTATTTTTTGGACCTTCTTGCAACAGCGAATCTTTTGGCGCCCGCCACAGTCTGATTCGCCATATCATCAATCATATTGCAGTTTAGGGTTCTACATTTTCTAGCCACTTTTTAGCGCGCTTTATTCCTGACTAGTGTGTGTTAATCAGCGGAACTTTTTCTTTTTGTCCCTTAGTATCTGTGTGTGGTAGACTTTCACGGTGGCGATCATTTATGATTGGTTTCCTGTTGCACGTATACCTGCACCTGCGTATATCTAATCGTTGTGCAGTTCTCTCCGCAACACACAGATATTTACGATTTCACTAGGTAAATATCCCATTGTTGTGCGGAGTTTGTGTTTTTGCTTGAAAAGTAATTGTTTTCGCATTTGCCAATCGAACGTACGTGACGAGAAAACGTTGAAGTCACCGAAACAATTATGCTATTCTAGCGTTGAGACACAATAGGGAGACCGTGTGGTTACAGATAAACAATGTCAGGTAGATGTATTGAAATATCGAGGTCGCAAGTGTTGAATAGGCCATGTACTTCATCTTAATTTTCAGAAAAAATTACTGCTAATTGTTAGGTGTGATGGTGATATTTTACTAAAAACCTCCCTGATATATAATATTATTTGCATTCACCACCAAAATATAATTGTAATTACTAATAGGAGCAAGCTTGTGCTTTTAGTTCCTTAAATTATGATGTAAAACACCTAAGAAAAAATATAGCGACGCTTTGTGGAGATAAACCTTCCATGATCCATTTCGCTTTGCCTTTAGTCAGTTTACTTCTCCAAACACTGATCTGTTTTTTTTTCATCCTAAAGGATTTGGTTCAACTCTGACGTGGTTCTTGTCCTATATTTCAAATTCATGTCCTTATGATGTCTCTTACAAAAGTGGCCAAAACGTCGACCCCATTTTCTAAACCAGAAACGATCAAGATTGCAGTTAAATTCAAATACTTATCGATTTTTCTTTCAGGCGCTATCGACATGACAATGTAAAGTAGGTTTACAACGTGCTTGCAAAGGTGGGTTACTTGTACTGTAGTAGCAAGCTTTTTATAAACATATCTACTAGTATTTGACAACAAAATCTTTTGGATTTTGTGATAAGACGTTTCCACAATTTGGCTAAAGTTTTCGAACTGTTGGTTGAATGAATGGCTTTAAAGATCATCACAGTGTATATAGCACAGGTACAAAAAGTGTGTATTAGGAACACGAAATCGACGACCACATCTCACAAAAGCACCAACTTGGTCGCCAAAAAATATTACTACAAACACCGAGGGCATACTATTTAAAGTCTAGTGTAGTGGTTGATGCGTCACACTTTACTTTGTTACTTTGTTTTGGAAATAATACCTACTTTTATTCAACAGGTTTGTTGTTGCCCAGGTGTGGTTGATGTAGAAGATTCTTGATGTAAAACTCGAAGTGTACTTTTACGCGTTTTATTATAAGTTACTAAAATACAGTGGACTTAGTACAAACTTGAAATAGCAGAAACAGTAGAAATAGTAGAAATAGTAGAGCGCGAGCCGACACTTGCGGATAGAATTTAGAAAAATGGATAGACATTGATTTCAGACGGACCCTTTTTATATGTTGCGATTTGTAACAAACAAAACTATTTAGATATGGCGAGAGTCAAAAGTCTAATTAACAGTTTATTGAATTAGGGAAGACACTGCACGTGGTCGGCTCGAGGAGTTTGATAACCGAAATTCGGCGCAATTCTAGGGATCATAACAGGTTGTTTCCAAAAAAGATTCTGATTTGTTTGTGTACAAGAGCGTATAAATGAGGTGGATTTTTCTAGAGAGGCTTGACATGACATCTCATAACGAAACCGCTGGTATAGCTGATTTTGAGGAAAATGTTCCTGTGTTGAAAAGTGAGATAATATTACAAACGAACCTCAACTACAACAAACAAGAGGCTTTTGTTATCAGCTAGCAAAAAGCAATAGGGAATGTTGGCAGACAGAAAACTTGTCACAACTAAAAGGCCGAAAGAAACTGAAGTTGCGCCAAATAAAAAAAAGACTACTTTGAGAAGTTAATGGTCAAATTTTGTACAATAGTTAGACTGGATACTGATTATTTTATTGATAATTAATATTAATTTTGTGACCTGTTCACGCTGTACTTCGAATTTCGTATTTAAAATAAGCCAAAATTTTCGCTATTTTTTTAGGTACAACCTTAAGTTATATATGAAATTGTAGGTCTTTTTAAACTCTTTAAAAATAGAATATTGTGTGTCCAAAAATTTTTTTTGCAGGTTATCATATTTTGCAAATAAAGTTAATTTTTGTAAATATTTTTTAACCTTACCCCGTATAATAAATATTGCTTTATAGTTGGATGTCGCCTTTTATTTTCTTCAATTTGTATCTATACCATGTATGCGTAATTTTTACTCCTTCTTAGTGAAAAACAAGAAAAACTATTCGCCGCCATTTTTGTTAATAGGGTTGTTCAGAATTTTTTAAGTGTTATTTTAGTAGCTTATTATGGTACAAATTATGCCTACATACTCATCGCTGCACACAAAACCCCAAAATTTGGAGTAACTTTTTAATAAATAAAGTACAAAGTTCGTTCTACAGAGAGAGAGGCTAGAAAACGAAACCCTGCGATGAGGCTAGTTTGGTTTTCTACATCGCCTACTAGCCTCGTCACGGGGGTTCATTTCCTAGAACGAACATTGTACTTTATTTATTTAAAATTTACTCCAAATTTTGGGGTTTTGTGTGCAGCGATGGGTATGCAGGCATAATTTGTACCGTAATAAGCTACTAAAGTGACATTAAAAAAATTCTGAACAACCCTATTAACAAAAATGGCGGCGACTAGTTTTTCTTGTTTTTTACTAAAAAAGGAGTAAAAATTACGCACACATGGTAAAGATAAAAATTGAAGAAAATAAAAGCCGGCATCCAACTATAAAGCAATATTTATTATACGGGGTAAGGTTAAAAAATATTTACAAAAATTAACTTTATTTACAAAATATAATAATCTGCAAAACAAATTTTGGACACCAATATTCTATTTTTAAAGAGTTCAAAAAGACCTACAATTTGACATATAACTTAAGGTTGTACCTAGAAAAATAAAGAAAATACGAGCCTGGGGAGTTTTAGGTGGCGGACCCTGTATATGTAAGTTTTGGTTTCCATGAATATTCCTAAGTTTTAGTATTATTTGTGTTATTTTATATCTCAGAGGAAGAGATTTATTTCGCTCTCACATAGGGAGCCTCTCTTCTATATACATATACGAGTATAAATCCTAATTTGCTCAAAGTTGGAGCCCTGACTTGAGGGTACCTATATAACACGTCCAGTCGTCAAAATAGCTAATATGGAAAATTGTCGCCCTATCCCGAAACTTTTATTTTGCGAAAGTATTTAAATCTATAATTTACGGAAACATTTATGATAAAGTGAAGCACTCATTTATATCACATCAGCATTGATTTGTTCCAAGGAAATCGACGAATATAGATTTTTCGCTTAATGACAGTGGCCGGTAATGTAATGCAAGAGTTTTTGATACAACTGACTGCAATATTTTGGTTCTTAAGCTGACTGCTTTTGTTTTTTATTCACTCTTACAAGGATTCCTTGCGATGTCCGGTGTAACACAAAGATGGATGTAGACCCTACTCTATTGTGTATTAGTCAAGGGCGTATCTTAATCTTGGTATAAGAAAAACGAAAGTGACTTGCGACCAAATATTAATATTCAGTAAACACATACAGAGTGTGTCACTTAAAACGAGACCAACTGTAGTTCAGTTAATACTATACAAATTTCGAAAAATGTTTCAAGTAAAAGTTGTATTCTCAACATTACAAAATTATCTTGCTTTATAGAAGGTATCAAATTTCTTCTGGTCGTTACATAAAACTATATTCTTATTATATCTTGCCCATACCTGAAGTTAAAAAAAATTGATGATGCAGTGTGGTGGAAACAGCCAAGTATCTCTAAAAGTACACAAGATAACACCTTGAGGTTTTACACTTCTAAATAGGTAATGAAAATATTTTTAATAAGATTTATCGAAAATCCTTCTTAATAAAAGGATTTTAATTTCGCAGTTCGGTCATACATACAGACCAAAAATTGAAATTTTTACGATGTTTCATAAAAATGTAACGTCTTTTTTGTTTGTTGATTGTCAGTTGTATTGGCTTTTTGTGTAGGCCAAGAGACTAGTTTCTTTTTTCTCAGCAAAGAGACGACAAATAAATATTCTTGTTCGTACTGAATTAATGTAAATAAAATAAGAGAGTGTAAAGTATAAGTAGCAAATATTTTATGAAAAAATTAAATGTAGAAATGCACGACAAAAGGAAAACATCAAATGAGTACCAAACATTGACTTTTTTTAAAATCTGTTTTGTATCAATTTGCTTCTTCAACTGGTAATCCATAACAATTTCAAAAACCTACTGCTTGCTAAATGATTCTGGCTATATGTTGCAAGTACACTTGCTCTTGCTTGTTAGTAAGGGACATTTTAAGAACACGGCGTGATGAAAACAGTAAAACACTACATTTAATGTATTAAATATACCGTTTCTTAAAAAAATCTTCTTAAATCTAAAAATCCGTCCAGTGAACTAAAATTTTTAGTACAGTAATTACAGAATTTTTTTTTATAATTTTTTTTTAATACCTCCACATCCAATTGTCAAAATGACATTTACGTTTTTATTTCTTATACTGTACAATTAATAATCAGATTTTGAGCATTTTGTCTCTCAACACATTTTTTCTAAGACAAAGTCCTCGTGATAGCAAAAATATATAAATGTTAAAATAGGTTTTTTCAAATAACTCGAAAATTATTAACTTAACAAAAAAATTACAAGAGTGCTTTCTGATCAGAAATTTGATTTTCTATATAATACCAAAATTAAAAAAAAATCGTACGAGCAGGGACCAAAATAGGTTTTTTGGAAATATTTCGAAAATGTCAAAATTTCGAATAAATTTTCTAAGACTCTTTTTGTGAGAAATTTTATTCCTACCAGATGGCATTTTCATTTATTATAAATATATTAAATATATTTGGAGATATTTAGGAAAAACCGTTTTCTTTAAGTGACGCTTTTTTTGCTAACATCTTCTAAACAGTTTGCTGCACCGAAAATTTATAAGAGCCAATAATACTCACAATTATACTACTAAAACGAAAAAAAATATAAAAAAATTAAAATTTGCAAAAAGGGTATTTACCTCCCAATTTCGCCCCCTTCCCGATATCCTACGTACCCCACAAACAATAGGTCGCTTTGGGAAGTTGAGATTTATACGCTTGCCAAATTTCAAGTTCATATATTAAGTCTTTCGAAAGTTATCGTGTATACAAACAAAACCACAGACATACAGACACACAGACAAGCAATTTGTTTTTGCTCAAATTTGGTTTTTTGCGTTTTCGAACATTTTAAAGCGAATGAGCAAATAAAAATTTTTGAAATTTTTTTTCGCGATACAATACTTCCCATCCGTTGGATTTGGAAGTAATTAAAAAAAAGCTTCAAAATGTGTTCTTTACTTTTGACGAGCAATAAAAAAATGCAAAAATATATACCTATGCGGAGTGTTCCAGTAAAGAAAATATAATTTGGTGGCGCCCTGATAATTGGGATACCACAGAATAATTGTATAGTTTGTAATATATGGCTTATAACTTTGTTTGATTCTACTTTTATTTAAAAAATTCTAACAAAGAACATCGGCTGTGTAACTGTGAATATAGATGCCGTCGAGGTTTCCACAACACTTAGGTACTGAAATTCGTCCAGAACTGTCTTATGAGAATTCACATAAATTTAATATTTTTAATCTTTTGGGTTTTTTGAGGATTGAAATAGGTACCATAAAGTAGTTAACGTAGATTTAATCTCGTTTTACTTTACGTAAGACGAGTAATCCTTGGAAACAAGTGATCTTGTAACCGAGTTTTACCTTTTAAAATAAAAGTATCATTATTAATAAATCTGCAATCTTTGCACAACCCGATTAGTAAGATAATGATATTTATGATCACTATGGATTTAAGTCTACCATGTGCATTCACCCTGTAAGTACATCGCGGAAATTGAACACATTGAGCCGCCTTCGAAGTCAATATCGGCCCGGAATAGATTAACAACCCCTAGTACCGGCTGGAATAGATATTAAATTAGTGGAAATTGCACCGAACCAGATTGAACTCCAAGTCGGTAATTAGTTCCTCAAGCCGGCAACGGGGGCACGGCACGCGATCACGTGACACACCTCGGCGACATCTATCGGTTGGATTTCGATCGCACCGATAGACACGGGGACGTGAGCATCCCTCGAATGCGACCTGGGGTGGGTTGAAAAACATCTGCTCGAGCCGGAGGCGACCCTGATTGAGCGATCATTTAACACCCTGGACGCTTCTGTGTTTGTGAAATGACATTATTTAAAACCGATTATGCAACGGATGTATAATGCACGCCAACGTATATATTTTTTAATGCTGGGTCTGCAGAAAAACTGCAATCTTGCTTATTAAATTCTTTTGAGCATTACTTTTTATTAATATGAAGTTGGATTATCTATGTAATTGAACATTAATTATGATTACTCGTAAACGTGCCGCAATTTCCGCCACAGCGAAGATAGCAAAATTTTTCCACAAATTTTGATTAGGCATTATTTCTACTGAAAATTACACACCGGCTATAGTATATAGTGTTGAGTTTGCGTAATAAAGTTCTGTTAATACCTAAGAAGCTGTATATGTACACCATCCGGGTTGCTATTAGTATGTATGAAGTGAAGAAGAAATTTTACGCCATAATACACTAAAGATTTCTATAACAACGGTTTGTAAACACCAGAAACTTAAGCAGCAAAAATGTGTCGCTGCAAATTTAGCCCGCTTTTTTTGTAATCATCCACGTGATTCAAAAGGCAATCATAAATTTTTAACCACTGCTATACTCTTGAAAGGCTGAATGAACTTTTGAAACAGACTAACTTATTCAGTAATACCAACATGTTGCATGTAATTTAAGGGTTTAGTGACAGTAGCGCTATAACGATTTCAAATCCTATAAATTATGGATGGAACCTTATTTACTGAAACCTGCCAGTGCTAGGACACTCCTGCAAAAACAGAAACCCAAATATCCAAAAAAGTTGTTAATCGAAGAAACACTTCGGCTATCCCTGAGTACTAGAAAATTTTAATGAATGAATGCGAATTGAATATATACACATGGAATCTCCATTACCCATTTCCAAGGACGACGTCAAGAAAACTCACTATCACTTTGGTGAAAGTGTTGTCATTTTTCCGAGGGCTGAACAATAATCAGGTTATGTTTCGCTATAAAAATTGTGAAATTATTGGATTCATCGGAAGGAAAATGTACCTAAATCGGACGATAGCTATTTCGCTGACGTGTCTCCTTACAAACATCAGTATAACCATTCAAAAAAGAAATAAACCACAAATCCTCTAGCAACATAAAATTTTAGAAGGATTTTGGAACTCCAATTGCATTTATAACTTTTTTGAGTGGATTCTCACCACTAATGGTGTCAATTTCACTAGAGAAGGAAAAATGCTATTGGAAGGTAGGGTTTAGAAAAAAATACTGCGTATATTTCAGGATGAAAGTGTTTACCATTTTAATAAATTTGGCAGCTGCGTTAGTTATATAAAGGCCCAAAATTTTATTGATGGTACAGCCGTATCCGGAGACGACAAAACTAGAAACGAAGTGAATTTAGTCAGTTTGCATTTGGTAACTTAAACTTACTCTTAAAATGTCACTACCATTAAAGCTCTAAATACAACTAGTTCAAAACACTATTTAATACTACCTTTTCACCAAATAATTATGCTGTACACACTAGCACTAAGAACACCTGTCTCACTAAGCCTTTCGCTAGCTTGATAACCGGTATTCGAATTCAGAACTGCCCGTGCTCTCTCCGTCGGGCTCCCATCGAAAATTCCAGAAGCGACACTTCCAGACGCTATCGAAACTTAGCGATGGTTCCATTGATATAATTCTCTGGAAAGTCTAGATATTCGCTGACATCTGTCTGTCGCTAGGATCACTACTTGCAGAGTCCTACTACACCATCTGCATGCCTGAAACTCTGGTCTGTAGATGGCGCTGATTCCGCTAGCATGCACAATAATATTGTATAATATTTAACTAAGCTTTGGATTCTTGATAATTATATACGAAGCAATATTTCTTTCTGGTTTTCATCACATTATGAACTATTAGTGAGCTGTTATTTTAGCTTATCCAAAATCTCGATTTCACAATTTGTTTAATGTATATAAATATTTGTTTTATATAAACATTTTTCTGTGTGTATATATATCAGCAATTTGGCAACTTTGGAAAGCAATATCTCCTACGCAGACGATGTGCCTATTGTATAGGACTGAGATACGGTGTGACGCACTATAGCAATATTCAACCTCAGCTCCACAATACGGATGACCGAATTTGTACATGCTAGAGCGCACATCTTCAATAAGATGTTTAATAGTTTATCACATGTGTTTTTGATAAATGATTCTGCACAACATATGTACCGATTCCAACCCTAATAGTGCCGGCAACATCAATTTGATTAATTCTACGGAAACACAATACAACACAGATTTCATCGATGTGGGGCTGCTGATAAAAGACACGTATGCATTTCGTTACTTCTGGCAGAAAAGCCTTGCAAATTTACACTCTAAATCACACTATTCTAGAGATATCGGGGTAAAAATTACTTTTTTATCAGTACAAGGAAAGAACATTTTTGTTTATACGTATTTATGAAGCAAGATAATTAAATTTCCCTATTACCGACACTACACACTAAAATCTACAAAACTGTATAAAAATGTCTAAAATAAGAACATACCTGAAATTTTAGGTTAGCAAAATACTATCTGCATAAGAAAAATCATGCAGACCTTCAAAACATGTGTTTCAAGATATTTCAATGGTTTATAACTATTTTCTTCAGATCAAAACGAGTGTGCAACAATATATATATATTGATATATTTTCATTTTCATATTTTGAATAACCAAGAAAACACAAATTATTCTTCCAAATAAACCTTTTAAGCACAAAAAGTCGTTAAACATTTTATCCTAAGATTGATCTCTGAAGGTGATGTACTCTTGAATTGTTTGTTGCATAATTAATAAAGTTCCGTAAACTGAGTTGTCTACTCAGTTTACAAAACTTTAGCTGGTTTTAGTAGAGTACAAAAACTTTTGTGTTGTGATGTTTAATTAATTTCCATGATTGAAGATTAACTATAAGAATATTAGTAATAGTCTCTTAATTTGCAGCCAACTTAAAAAACGTTTGCAATAATTAAGAAAGACGAATAAACAATTTATTGAAAAACTGCATTTCCGTAATTTTCGTTGAAAACTAGGAACAAAAAAAACTGTTTTCGATAATACCAACATTTGTAAAATGCCATTACGTTAAACTTTACATGCTTGCAGAATTTTTGTTATTATTGTTGCGCGAACATCGCGAAAATTCATTAAATTTCAGTTAACGGCATGTTCCGTTTTGGAAAAAAAAGTTCCAAAACAGAAAAAAGTAGCCTTATATCGTTCCATACGTTTTATTGAATTTGAAAAATGTTGCTAATTACGTGCCATTTTGCAATTTCCTGCAAGAGAATATCTATAAATCGTACAACACCAAGATGCCCAATGCTACTAAATAAACTTGTAAAAGGCACAAAAAACCTACTGTCGAAAAAACCATCGAATGGTTTATCATTTCCTAATTTTCCACAGATAAGACTATACTTTCTAAATGTATGTTTCCGAGAGTCGTAAACGGGAAAAATAACAAATGTAACAGTTTGTCAATGGACCATAAAAAGAAATTTGGGACAAAAATTTTATAGATTAGTTTAGATTTTTTGTAACACATGTAGTATGATCGTTATTGAATACTTCATGCTAACTATTAGTTATTTCAAGAGAGAAGGTAAACAAAAAAAAATAGAAATAAGTAACAGTAGTAGTTTTCTAGAACATATGAAACAACTTTTTTTGTTAAAGTCTTAGAAGTATATCAGATTGCTATATAAAGTGTTGTAATGTAAAATTTTCACTTGTTACACAACGCGACGGCAGCTAGTTGTTCGGTTAGAGCGGGGTCGTGGATTTTAATATGATTTCTTAAGGGCGCCACCAATTTTACACAGACACTAAAAATTGGAAATCAGAGTGCAGACAAAATAAGGCGATCGCCGGTCCGGTTGAAATAAGTATTTTATTTACGGTGTTACTACAGCTGTGATAACTATTTAGGTAAATTTGTATTATAAGAACAAAAGCGGTATTCCTATCAAAGCTTTGAACGGGCTAACATTCATTCACAGTAAAACCAAAGTATCTGATAAAAGATGGTTAAGTACTGACCGCTATGATGTAACTATATAAATGGAACTTAGCTGTTTCCTGTCCAGATATTGGAGTTCGCAAAATGGCTGTTACTGGGAATCGGTTTTCCTAGACGGAACTGCTGCTTCGGACTCGAACCAAGTTTTTGATATTCCCGGTGATAAGTGTTAGATAGAAAATTTGTACTGGATACTGGCGCTAGGCCTCCACCAAAAGACCCTATTACATTTTGGAAATAAATTACACAGTAACAATGATTTCACACAAGGTTACCTCACTTGTTGAAGGTCTTTCTCCCAAAATATAACAATTTGCAAGATATTGTTATTTGTTAAATGGCGTGTATGACGGATGCTCTTAACAATTTTATGATCTTAACATATGGATCACAATTTGGATTATTCAAATCACGTCTTAATAAATGTGTGCTCCGTCTTTCGATGCCAGTCACAGAATGCTGGTTTTTGTGGAAAGCATGGCCAAGTGAAAAGGTGATAATGAAAGGAAGATATTCAATTTTAAACCTCACGTAGGCAACCCAGGTTACTCATACAGGTAAGTAATTATTTTACAACATGAAGTAATAATAACATTTCATTTTCAGGAAAGACAGCAAATAGTGTTAGTTTGAGTACGAATAATGTATGCATGTATAGTATTTGTTTCCTTCAATTTGTTGATTATGTAAAATGATAAAATAAATGTTATAGTGTATTAAGTTGTATGAAGTTGCAACTTTTAATTGATTCAGAAGTAGGTTAACAACCTAAGAAAGCGCACTTTGGATTGCTGTTTCATAAAATGAACCAGGATATCTAATCATCACAAACCCACAAAATTTTCGTTTTTCCCAATTAGGCCCGGTCAATTTTACTACTTTAAATCTTCAGACGATTCTAAGTATCCTAAACGGTACGACTTTCTAAGAAAATCGGTAAGATTTTTGTCGGTGATATGTCGGGTGATCGAGACGGGCGTACCACCTAATAACATTTTTGCATTTTGCATTTATGCACCGATCAGTTTCAAAGTTAAGGGATAGATCGTGTACCCCGAGGCGGTTGCTTTACTGAATTTTGCGCCCTCTAGCTTAACCGAAAATTCGATTTTTTCGTTCTTAACCCGACGTCGGTCGTGGGAGTTTAAAAGTGCGGTGTATTTTGATATACTTTGTATATTTCTGGAACGAACCGGCAACCGTCTGTTATCTGCGTTTCTCGATCACCATAGAAAGCGCAAAGAAGTGGCATAACTTCTTGTTAATTAATATTAACTGTTTTGCGGGTTTGCGCCGGCACCGCCGTTGCCGTTTGGGGGACATGTTTTCATGACAAAAAAACGTCGAACCGTTTGGAAAACATAAGAATCTTCCGGAGATTCAGGGTTATCGAAGTAAATGTATATATGATTTTTTTAGTTACTGTATAAAATCGCAGACCAGTTCACAATTAACAACCAAACCAAAAGAACAATTTTATGGAAGCAGTTCTTTCTACTAAATACAACACAAATTCTAATTTTTTTTTACTTTTGAATCAATTAAATGAGAAAATTGACCAAACACAGTCAATAAGCAAAAAATTCGCATGCAGACATTTCAAAAATTTTTAATATGAAACGTGGTATGTTGCAAAATCGGAATGACATAATCGAGGGCCGCAAATTCGCCACCTCACAAAGCCAGTGCAGGATTGAACCGATTGAATTTTAGCAGTGGTGTGGCTCGCACTGTCAGCGCCAGAGATAAAGTTAATTTAACCGGCTTTCATAAAGCGTGACAGTCAATTCAAAGTTTATAAAGTGACCGTTGGTCGGCGTCCGATCCGAACAGTTGAATGCGGCGCCATCAACTTTGTGCTTTACACTCGAACTCCCTCCTGTTGCTGACAATTGGACAGTTTCAGCGTTGTACGAACGCAAAGGTTCGCATTATTGTCAGAGTATATGTTTGGATTAGATAGGGGACGGGAATGGTCTAGCTCATGGCTTTTGATGTATACATGCTTCTTCCGAAGAGAAGGCAGTTTCTTTTACTTTTAAAATTGAAAATAGCTTACGTGAATATACTATATATACTATACTACTAATGAAGATCTACATTTTGATCTCAAACAGCAAAATGAGCATATAGATGAGAAGGACGAAATTAGGATAATGCATCAAACAGAGATGAAAAACAAACGATGGATAATTTTTGCAGAAGTTATTCCACATACGTTCCATAAGATGATGAACAAAATATGCATAAATATAGGATGGAGAACATGTACAATAAGTGAAGACATATATTTAAAAGTATGCTCAAAATGCAATGGATATGGACATAAACGTGGAGAGTGCAGAGGGGAAACTACATGCAAGATATGCGGGGAGCAACACCACTACAATGATTGTGATAGAAATTATAAATGCTGCAAGAATTGCAAACATTCCAATGATAAATTCAACACTAAGTACGATGCGGCACATGAAGCAAATACGGAAGAGTGTACTATACATAATAACAGAATACGAAGTGCAAGGGAACAAATCAATTACAGTGATAGCAAAGAGTTACTAACATTATACCGAACAAATAACAAAATATATAGTAAGCAAACATGAGCAAAAATTTAAAATTACTTCATTTGAATATACGTAGCCTAAGAAATAAATTGCATTTATTGGAATCCTTGCTCAGAGAAGAAAATTATAAAGACACGGATGTTGTAGCCTTGTCGGAGACTTGGATTTACGATAGTGAAACCGAATTTATGAATCTACCCGACTATAACAGCGTTTTCAAATGCAGAGAAAACAATAGAGGTGGGGGATTGGCTGTCTATGTAAAAAATAATATAAGTTTTAAAGAAATACATAACCAAAGACTAAACAGAATTTCAGAAACCGAAGTGCTAACCATAGAAATACAAAATGCAGACCCAAAAATAAAAATAACAACAATATACAAACCACCCAAGGCAGACAATAACGAGTTTTTGCAATCATTGGAAAACCTCTTGGTCTCTGGCAGGCACTCTCATATTGTGGTGGGAGATACAAATATTKACTTAATGAAAAATAATCCAGCTGTTKAAAATTATATTATTAAAGTATTAAGTATTATAGAAACAAATGGGTAAAGAATACTAAATCGAATAACAGAAAGTGCTGCAACACGAATTACAGACACAACTGCGTCAATAATAGATCACGCAATTAGTAATGTAAAAGGCTCAGCATCATGCAGTGTTGGAGAGAATACTTTTAGCGACCACAATACCCTGCTGGTACATGTTGACATTAATATTACACTAGCTATGATGGATTACTACATGGTGAAAAAAATAGACTATGAAAAAGTAAAGCAAAGCATAAATAACAAGACAATAACGAACCCGAAGGACATTTCAAACACAATAAACGCATTTTTGCAAACATTGGAAATGAAGTGGCAAATAGTACACACTATAAACAAAAATCGACTAATTACAGCTATACGAAACAAACTTCAGAGGAAATCGATCTACATGGTCCCCACAGATGCCCTAGAGGTATTAAATCTAATAAATGAACTAAAACCAAACACCGTACCTGGCATAGACAACATAACAGCTAAAAACATTAGACATATAGACGATATAATTGCGCCGAAGCTAGCAGAATTATATAATAAACACATGAGAGACGGAACGTACCCAGAAATCCTAAAACGAGCAAAAATTATACCCATATACAAAGGAAAAGGAAATAAACAAGAACTCGGAAATTAGAGACCTATCGCGTTACAACCGATTATAAGTAAAATGTTTGAAAAACTTATAAAGAAAAGAATCAACAAATTTATGAAAACGAACGATGGTCTAAATAAAAACCAGTATGGATTTCAAGAAAATTCAAACACGCAGTCTGCAGTTATGAACGTACTAGGGGACATAAACAGAGAATTAGACAAAGGACGATATGTTGTGGCGATCTTCCTAGACATTAAAAAAGCCGGTTGACCACAAAAAACTCTTGGAATTCCTAGACGAGGTCGGAGTCCGCGGAACAGCAAACAATTTAATTAAAAAACTATTTACAAAACAGGACAGTACAAACTAGCATAAATGGTGTGCTTAGCGACGAAGGGAATTGCTTTACCTTATATATATAAACAATATACAATATGCAGGACTCAAGGGAAAGTACACTGTATATGCTGACGACACAGTGATACTCTACAGCGGCAAAACGAAGAATGACTTGGAACATAATATCAATGAGGATATGAAACTGCTTGACAATTGGCTGAGAAATTATCTACTGACGTTGAATGTGACTAAAACCAATTACATGCTATTGAAACAAAAAAACAAACAAGAAATACAACTGAACATTAACATAAATGGTGAAACTATACATAGAACACAATGAACCTCATACTTAGGAATGAAAATAGATGATAAACTAAACTGGGACGAACATGTTAACAAAATAAGAACTAAATTGAGATCAATCATTGGTGCGCTCAGACGTTGTAATTACTTACCTCCAACGGCAGCAAGGACAGTGTACACTTCCCATATATTAACACACATCGTCTATGGCATCACATCATGGTCTCAGTGCGGTACGGGAAATATGCAAATTGTGGAAAGGTACTACATAAGTTTCATAACAGAACTCCAACAGCTCAAATATATAAAACCACAAACAATTTGCGTCTCAAACAGTTAGTGTTTTTAAGCAACGTGACATTTATATATAAAAGTGTGCAAAATACAATAAAATCCAATTGTAATATAAGACAAAAAAATGAAATTCACAAGCATCAAACTAGACAAACAGAAAATGTGTATGGTGAGACAACAAGGACTAATAATGGATTAAAKAATTACAAAGCCATAAAAGACTATAATTCACTTCCGACAGACATTAAGCAGTGCAATACATTCAGAAAATTCAAAACAAAGGTGCGCCAATACCTAAGAAATTAAGGATAGTTAAGTTTATTCATAATTAAGTAAACTACCAAATATACTCGTAGGTAAGGTGGGTTGAGCTCTGATACCGGATTCACAATTTTCTTGTGAAACTGTTTGAGCCAACTCGTTCGATTTTTATTTATTATACATTATAAATACATTTACTTTATATAATATAGACACTCTGTAAAATTAAATAAATAAATAAAAATAAAAAATAAATAAAGTACGCGCAGTGTGCAATATTGTTATTTGTATTAAAAATAAACAGTGAACTCCATATTATATAAAAGTTAGGATAAGAATTGACATAATGATCAAAGATTTGTCACACAGTTATCACTTGAGTGTCAGGGTACTATATTATACCTTCTATTCGATTAGCGAGTCTGCAAAACTTCTTTGCTTTTTTCTGCGTTGCTAGATCACTAGTTGAATTGCATTAATCCATCCACTTTCTAGATGAAAACAAATTCAATGAAACTGATTTTGTGTCGATGCCTTGTTTAATTTACTACTGAAATTCTTCCAGGCTTCAGCCTAGGTCCAGCTTGGGTTCAGTATACAGGGTGATTCACTAAGATGCTGTATCTTCTAAATGTCCCAACCAAATTCAACGGGCTAGGACTCATTCTACATGGATTTTCAACCAAATTTTCTGTTAAGAAGTTAAATACGATGGTATTCTCTTTTAACTGTTTTTATAGACTATTATGTAAGAAAGACAGTGGTGAAAACACTAGGCGAGTGTCAGGAGCGCCAGCTTTTAAAAAGCCCCATCTTGGGTACGCATGCAATAGGACATAAATATGTATGATATAAATAGAAAGATACATAGGAAGGTAAAAAAGATAAGTACAAAATGTTAGATTTTTTGTAGTGCCTGTGATCAATATATAAAATTCACTACAGAACGAGAGGCAGAATTTGGAGTATCCTTTTTGGACCCCAAAGTCATACAAAATAATGATAAAATAATACTGGATTGGTACCGGAAGCCAACCTCATTGGGGAGGTATATAAACTACTTGTCAGATCATCCGACACAAATTAAAATAAACTTTGTAAACCAGATGAAACATATAATTATTAAAATATCACATTCACAATTTATTGAGAAAAATTTAAAAACTTTAAGCACTTTACTAATATACATTTCATACCTGAAAACGTTGATAAATAAAATCTTGTGTTCTATTACTGATTTATCAACACTTCATGTAACACAAATACAGCATACCGGTGGTATGCAGGGTGACGTGGGACAGAGGATAAATCATGATCCTATGCTTGATAACAACCTACAAACAGTAGAATATAGAAACATTACTAGTCTGACAACAAAATTAATCAGAATGTTTAAAAGTGAAAACATAAAAATTGCAATTGGGTATTATAACTTTTTTTGAAAATTACGTAAAATGAATCTTGAAGTGCATATATATCGTACGCCATGTAAGAAAAACAAAAAAATATTTGTAGGTAGAGAATTTTAGGTCTGAAATTCATATCTTAGGAGTCACCGCCAAAACGCTTCTATCCAAGGTTATCCAACTCGTGACGTCAAGTGTCATGTTAACATTACCGAGGAGCGTGCTGTTTAATGGTGTAGTATCAGTCTTGTATTGGAAAAGCGTTTGTGTGGTGTTTATTGAAAGAACGATGTAAGAGGTCGCACCAAAAAGTGATTTGTGTAGTTTTACAAGCATCTATTATAATGGAAAACAAAACAAGTGTTGTTTTGTACGTGGTTATAAAAGTACTTCAGTCAGTACAGCTAACAAAATTTTTGCAACCGTTCCTCGAGATTATCAACGTATGAAAAAGTTGTTTAGGACCCCTAGACGTGATATGCCGAAATCACAAAGTTTGTTTTTTTGTTGTGAAGATCATCTTAATTCTTACTGTAAGTTTTACTATTCTTTTTGGCGTTATAAGTGTTTACCATTCAGTTTCCATTTTCTTATAGCTTGAAGAGGATATGAAAAATTACATGCGTTTTAAGTTGATAGAGAGAAATGTTATAATAAAGAACGACGTTGGTTCCCATATCAATATATGAATCGCATGACTGTTAGCCAGACCGGAAACCAGCCGCAAGAGCCCCGAGAATAAATGGCAATTTATATTTATTCTGACCTCTAAAATAAATGTCAAGTTTAGGGTACATTTTTGATTCTTACATTTTTATGTTTACAAATAGTATGTTTCCAACAACCCACTGTGCTGTTGCTTTTACGTTCCTCATCTCCGCCGCATTGAACCGCTTGTTGCTGTACACAAATTCCATAAAAATGAACATGCCTTCAGAAGTAATCACTCATAAGCATTTCACATTTTCTTGACGTATTTTAATTCGGGCTGAGGCCAATGCGTGACGCGCTGACCGCAGATGCAAACAAGCGGCCATTTACAAGACACTTGACGTCATGGCCAATATGTTCGCGTTTTGGCGGTCCCTTTAAATATTCACATTTTTAATATTGCAAATACACCTTACAATCCATTTTTTGGAATTTATAATCTGTCACAGCTGTTTTGTGGATTAGATGCTACCTATTAATATGCAATTTAATAAAATATGAATACATGGCAAATACCCAATTAAGAACAAAAAGAACGGCCCAACCCTACCCACAACAGTAAAATCAAGAAATACCTACAAAGTATCAAGCAAAGGCTATATATTGTTTGGAATGTGAGGATTGTGAAGGTAAGTGTATAGGACAGACATCACAATGGATGGCTAATAGACTGGCCCTCCACAAAAGAGATATAACTAAACAAAGGGATCGATGCTAATTTACAGAACACATAATAATCAACAATCTACCTCATATTAACTGGGAAAATGTCAAAATTTTGGATAAAGAAGGTAATACAAACAAGAGATTAATACTTGAAATGGTTACGCTTGGCTTGTTTGTATGTGCGCGCATCACTACCACTAGCCATTACTGATCAGTATTTCTGACCCATGGAGCCGGCGCCCCTGGTGAGCGTCATTTGTCATTTTGAAGCCATTGCCAAAATAGTACATCTCAGACAAAAAGTAAAGAAAGGAGTTTTATCCTTGAATTCTGAAGACAAATTGAACACAAACTTTTTAATTTGTTTTGTAGGATATTATTAAAAAAACTGTGGCTTTTACCCGTATTTATTGTTGTTTGTTTTTTAAATATTTGGCCATTAAGCACATTGTTTAGTTTCATACAAACTCACATTTCAAAAATAATTTATTTAACAGTTAACATAACAAGAAAATGCAAACAGCACAGAAAAACTAGATAAAAACAAAAAAAAACAAAATATGAATTAATATAAAAAGTGTTTAAGCTATGCTACATTATTTTGTATGCATAAATTGCATCTTTTTAAAATGGAGTAATTTGCCTTCCTAATAGAACGTCTGTCAATTGTTGCAAAAGCTTATAAAACGGCAGCTCCTAAGTTATAAACTGTTTCATAGTTCCTTAGGTACACTTTGTTATTTATTGTACCCCATAAGAAGAAATCTAAAACAGACAAATCTGGAGAACGGGGCGGCCAGGCAACAGGTCCGTTTCTTCCTATCAACGCGTTTGCATAAATTTGATCAAGATAATTCCTTACTTGCATTGTATTATGAGGTGCTCCATCGTGTTGGAACCACTACATTATTATATACGCCTCCAGGTTTAAATCTTGAAGGATTTCTTCAAAATCATTTTATAAAGTATGAAGGCTACGTTCACCACTTAAAAAATGGTCAAAAATGGTGGACCCAATAATGTCACACCAAACATTAAACCCAAATCTAATTTGGGGTCTTCTTTGCTGCATATTGTGAGTAACTATTCCTTCATACGACCACATAATCCTAAAAAAAAACCTCCAGATGCCGATCTTCAGCCCCAGCTTGTAATGTTTGGCTAACTGCAAGCTTTTAGCGGTGAAATCTATGTAATTTCTATGCTTTAACAACAGTGCTTTGTGAAGTGCCAGTACTTAAAGCAATTTACTGGTTGAACCTGACGGATTTATGTTTAAACCTGCCAAGATGTTTATTTGTGTAGCTTCATTTACACCCGTGGTCCAGTTTTTTATTGGTTTATGAAAAGAGCCATATTATTCTAAGCTATCGTGAAGCCTTTTAAATTGCTTTGAAGAAGGCTGACGGCGATCTTGGTAGCCATGAAAGTCTTCCTCAGATGCGCGAACAGAATGTTTGCGGTATATGATGTAGTATTCAACCATATTAAGCTTTTCTAGATTTTAAACCTCCATTTCCAACTTACAAATACCTGGATTTTTAATGCTGAGTTCTAACTAACTGTTATGTACAAGATACAATTGTTCCATGGCTAACTATTTAAAAACAATACAAATATAATATAGTAGACTCTGGTATCTTTCAAAATAACTATACCGAGGTAAAAAATATCACCGACTTTATGAATCCATAGCCAACTTAGTTTCTATTTCAAAATATAAGTTTATGTCATCTCTCAAATATGACAAAACGCATAACATACTGGTGTGTTGTACTTTATTAAGGGTAAAATTATCTACAGCTCTTGTATTTACATTTTTTGTAATATTAAAAATAAACGAGATAAAAGGATTGAAAGAAATACCCAAAAAGTCTTCAAAATATCTAGTAAGCCATGAACTTATTAGAAAAATCAAAACGCGCATCGAGTTAGGTCAACAAATCGGCGAATCTTTTTCTATTTAATCTTCCTTCTTGCTCTGGTAGTTTTCGAGATCCTCACTTCGATGCTTCATTAGTATTGTCTATTACCTACATTGAATTGATTACACAGTTAATAGTTGTTATACTTCTCTGTACTACTGTAGAAGTCCTTCATACGTCTCGTGCCACAACGCTGTTCCAAATAATTCACGGAATCCAATTGCCGAAAGAATTTACCGCCTCGATTCATCGGAATACCTCAAAGGGCGATTTCTAGAGTGCCGAATTGTCCGAGACTAATCCAGACATTAGAAACATCAGAAACACCAATAAAACCGAATGTTTACGATCGAAAAACCTCAGCTGACCCAATTTCATTACCGATATCTCGTGTTACACTGCTCTCGGTGTTAATCCTAGATGGCCATGCGAACGTTCCCACCCCTCGTCGGCCGATATCTGAAGTTTTCGTGTTTTAAAAGTGTTAACAGCTATTAGGGTAATCCAGCCGTGAACACAGGGCTATCGTGTTACGCAGAAACCGCTATCTCTGACGTTTTTAAATGATGATGTCCGCCGTGTGCATAGGACTTTTACTGCCGTAATAAATAATTGTTTTTTAGAAGCAACACGACGTGTACTAACTTATTTAAGATAAAAATGGAGTTACCAATTGTATCTCATAATATACAGGATGTTTTCACGAATGATAATGACCCTAACGAAATTAAAAATGTAACCCATTATACATTCTCATAGCCAATGGTATTATTTTAAATATAAATTGGGAATCCATGACGGCTATTCGCTATAGTTCCTGTCACTGTATTTACTAAAAGTCAAAATGTACTCAAATGATGAAAAAACAGATATGATTTTGATTTATGGTGTATACAAGAAAAATGCTTCCGCTGCTGCCCGTTTATACAGACAACGTTTTCCAAATAGAGCTCCTGTCGATACGGTTTTCAAGAGACTTGAATTAACTTTAAGGACAAACTGGCCAATACTGAAAAAGACAAAAGAAAGAACAGCAACAGGCCCTGACAATGAAATTAGAGTACTGGAAATGATTGACGAAAATCCTCATATTAGTCAAAGGGTAGTCTCAAGAGCAACCGGTATTAGTCTGTTTTCAGGATACCGAATAATTAAAGGCAATCAATTTCATCCGTATCACTTGCAATTGGTTCAGGCCTTAAAGGAGACAGATTATCCTAAAACAGTGGCTTTTTGTCACTTTTTTCGGGAATACCATAATTTGAATGTGAGATTTTATGACAACATTTGCTTCTCAGATGAAGCAAGATTTTTTAATAATGGTGGAGTTAGCAACCATAAAATGCATTATTATGCGCAAGAAAATCCACGTTGGATTCGAGAAGGACATTTTTAAACTAACTACTCGACTAATGTCTGGTGCAGAATATTGGGGAATCAAATTGTTGGGCTTCATTTTTTGCGATAGTTTAAACGGCAATACTTATCTAAATTTTTTAAGAAACATTTTACCGGTACTTCTCCAAAATGTAAATTTACAAGTAAGGCAAGATCTATGGTTCCAACAAGATGGGACACCTGCGCTTTATCATAGAATAGTGCGAAATCATCTTGATTTGGTTTTGCCTAACCGATGGTTAGGAAGAGGTTCAATTAATCCTTGTCCACCAAGAAGCTCGGACCTTACTCCTTTGGATTTTTTATGTGGGGAATGGTAAAAGAGCACGTATACCAAACACCAATTGTAAGTGTAGAACATTTAGAAAATAAAATACGTGATGCATGTAGATCCATCACTCCAGAAATGTTAATGCATTTTGAATGATCGTTTTGGGCTCGAATTCAAGCTTGTGATAAAAGCGGAGGGCGACAATTTGAGCATTTATTTAATTAATATTATTGAATAATTATTTTTCAAAAATAAAATTTGTTTTACAATACCGAATTTACTGAAAGCTAATGATTAAAGTTTATGTCAAAATTTACGAATTTATACAGCTCCCTACGTTTTATATTTTTTAAGACGATGAAGAATTATCAATGTTACCTCTGCAAATGTATTTTGGGTGGCATTTTTAATTTCGTCTGGGTCATTATCATTCGTGAAACATCCTGTATTTAGAACTCATTAATAGTATGTCAATTTAAAAGTTAGTGAAATAAACTTAAATCGGTTGACCATCGCACACTGGTCCAGAATTCAAAATTTTCTGGCCAAAACTCAAAAAGTTAAATATTTTTCTTGAAATTTTATTCTCCGAGCTTTTTATTTCCTACGGGAAAAGCGTAGAAAATTACGTATAGTGTGTATATAACGAGAAATAAAGAAATACTTGATTCACAAAGGTAAATGTATTAAGGTAGTGTAAGCTGGCAACCAGTTGTTGAACATGATGAATGTCACGCGTGCTACATGTAGTGTTGAAAAGATTGCACATAATTCATATAGGTGATTGTACAAGTACATTAGATCTAGCTTTAATAGGATAAGTCAGATGTTGACGGGAATTTAAACGAGGAACCGCAAAATTAACTCTACACAATAAGAAACTACATTCAGTACGACTATTTAGTATATCAAATAAAAACTTAACAACTAATACTCTACGATGCAATTCTAATGTAATATAGCTAAACCTGACAGATTAAATATAGTAATCGCTACCTCAAGAAGGGTAAACACCATCAAAAATTAAAGCTGGAAGTATTAATAATCGCTTTCGTACGGCCTGAATTAGGTTAATGTACGTGTTATATACCAAATGGATACCAAATGAGTATTCCAATATTCCAACTAGGATCTGACTAAAGATAAAAACAGAGCATTTAAAGCGTGAACATTCCAAAAGTTCCCGCTGTCTTATTTAGTAGAAAGACCAAAAATTTTTAGGTTCACAAGTATGATGTCTCAGTATTACCGATGTAGGGCTTGTAGGCTGATGAAATCAGTGACTTTGATAGTGATCTGAACTAGCAAAACTGTCTGTGGTAGTAATGAGAATTGCTTCTTCTATACAGCCTAAGCTTGTTACGAAGTCAGCGAATGATATTCATATCAGACCTTTGGGGTTTCTAAACTTAGGCTTAGGTACATAATTCATTTTGGGTACCTATATTTCGCTCAAAAGTACTGTAAAGGATTTTGTAAAATTTGCCACATGCCTTATTAACATATTGAATATGACGTAAAGACGACCAATTAGTTTGAAAAAGTTCCTCATATAACTAATGAAAATTAGCTTTCTTACAGCAAATGATCAATGGACAAAATATTCCTAAAGTAATTCAAAGAACTCCTCTAATATATCTTGGAAGTATGCTTAATAAAAAATAAAGCAGCCTACGTTTATTACTTACCTCGCTGTGAAAGTCACTCTCCTGTGGTATAAATCTGAAACAAAAAGGCACCAAGATGACTGAGGGATAATTTACAAGTAGATTATATAATATTGACTAATTTGGTGCAAGCTTTCAGCACAATCAGACATATCGGCTGCCAATATGTAAGAAGAATTGCCATTCCCTGGATTACGGATGTCTTTGATGTCATAAGGGTCTGTTTAAGCTGCTATATTCACAAACAAGTTAATTACAGGAATTAATTGCCCTCTTTTGCAATCATAGAGCTCTCCGTGTATTAATATGGATTCCCGGACAGAAATTGTACGAATCCCCTTTTATTGACGTAAGGCGCTCTTTAATTAAACTCGAGTTGTCACGGTAGATTTTGATGCCATTGCTTATTGGTTAGAACATAAATAATAACCTTCTAAGGTTCTTAGGTCACTTACTACAAAGAGGTGAAGTCTTGCTACTTCCTATATTCTCAATAAATCATTTACTCTCGAATAGTTTTAAATAGCCCATAGTATCTCACTCCTGAAGAAGAACAAGAAATTGTAAAAAATATCATTCAGAGACAATCTTGTCTTGATTAAGTTAAGGTTGTGGATTCTTCTTCTTTAGGGATTTGCGAGTATAAGGCATTTGACTATGTTAATAAGAGACTGTTGTTTGAAGCTATTAAGGTTTTAGACTTACGTGCTAGTTGACATAAATAATGTGCCTCCTGTTTTAATAACAGACAGCTACATTTCAAAAGAAAAAATCCAAATAAAGATTATATCTTCTCTAGTAGCCAAGAAGTGAAATGGTGTGTTCCAAAGGGTAGGGTCTTAGGACCACTTTAAAACAGTAACTAAAACTCTTAGTTGCTGAGAGGGAAAACTATAGGCGAAAACAGTAAAAAAAACGAAGAAAATACAATCCTTCGTCTGATTCACCATTTCATTCATTTCTAGATATCCAGCATTCGATTGGTTGTAATATCTGCACATGCTATGCAAAGGTGAATATTTCAGGAGGATGTCCTCGGTGTTGGCAGATAAAATGTTTGAGGACCTGTGGAGAAGGGGGGTACGGTAAAATTAAAAAGTTCCTAAAGGCTTGGACAATCTATTTGTATATTGTTGCTTAATATTTTATGCAGCATTAGATGTTGGTAAGTTCGTCTTGTTTTACCGAACATTCTAGATGCACCCTCCGAAATATTATTTATGTGCTCAGAGGAAGACAGTTTGAAGCCACATATGATTCCAAAGTGGCGCAAAGTGGATTTTCTGGAAAGGTTTTGGCCATTTATATTGTCTTGTTGGTGAAGGATATTATATGACATTTGTTAGTATTAAGATGCAAATTGCTGTTGGCGCACCAGTCACTGATATTTGAGGATTACGCGGAAGTTTTTGGCAGTCTTCTATAGTCGCTATTATAGGTCATCGGGAAATATTAAAGTTGGTACATCGATACAAATGAATTGTCAGCATTAATGCATACAGTATTTTTTGGGACGACATACACTTCAAAACGCGCAGATATATAAAGCTTTAAATTTTATATTTGATGGCAGTGAAAAAATTTACTTAAATATATACAGCGGTTTACTTTTTTTTTGCTTGGTGGCAAGCGTATCTAAGGGACAATACACTGCTCGTTTGTAAGAAAATATCATAGACTTATGTATTATTTGTTGCATGAATTCTCCCAAACAGTATTAACCAACTGAAATATAACTAACTTACTTTGCATACTTACTTAATTGAAAGTCACTTTAGTTACTGAGGTAACTAGCAGGGCCGGGCCCGTGGGGGGGATAGGGGGGGTGGCCTACCCCCCCCCCCCCAATGCCCTGACAGTTGGTTAAAAACTGCCGCAGTTAGCTCCAAAATGCGTTGGTCAAATTTGTTATAAAATAATTAAAGTTAAATAAAGAAAGTGGTATAAAAATAATGTTAGTTTCCCCACGGCATCCGCGAATATGCAATAATTCCTCGTTGGCAATGACGAGTAGTAGCAGTCGTTACTCGTCAGTAGCAGCTTTCAGAACCTCGCGTCTTCTCATCAGGTGACGATGATCGACAGTGATTCGGCAGGCACCAGTGTTGCCAGTCAGTACACTAGTACATTATTATAAAATCTAGTACATTTCTTAAAATAATCTAAAAAAATTAGCAACAATTTTCAACAACGAATATGACTCATAATGTATTTAAAAATTTTGCCAATGTTAGTAACATGACAACATGCAAAACATCTGTCGGTAGCCCACTATACGGTCTAGTCTACGTTGCATCGTTTGTGCTTGCACTTTACAGAAAGTTGCATTTTACTCGAGGAGCATAATAAAGTTGTTTTTTATTTGTTTCTATTTATTGAGTTTGATTTCATATAAAAAACACGCTTTAAAAATGCATGTTTTTTACGATATTAGTGTCAGATAGGAGTCCACAATCTAGTACATATATCACAGATATCTAGTACATTTTTTACAACTACCCTGTACATCGAGAAAGATATGAAAACATTGTAAAAAAATATGTTGCGAACTACTATGGGAAATAATCCATTTGATTCTCTCATATGTAAGTATTAAAAGTGTACAGAATATAACAGATCAAATAGATTTTTTTCCATTTAATTAGCTCTTGGGCTAAAGTTAAAATACGGAAAACTGGATGTAATAATTAATAGTTGATTTATTTTGTTAGATTTAGAGATTCTTTAACTTTATTTGTTAATTTTATATTAATGCTTATTCATATTATTTTGACACTCACAAGCTTAGCCACACTCTGTGGCAATTAGCAATTACCTAGTAGAAGTATAAAGTATTTTAGTTTTATTTTTAAGTAGGTGTTGTTAATACACGTACAGAGTGTGCCACGACGAGTTCCTATTAGAGGTTTATGGGGAAGCGGCCAGAAGGGAATTATAAAATTCTGCAGTATTAGGTTTTCGATTGTTATCTTTTTAATGAAAATAAAGTCAACTTAAAATTACTTCCGGTTATACCGGAAGTATACGCCAACTTTGTTATTTTTAATAGAACCATATAGTTTTTTGCGGTTTTGGATTCTACGTAAAATTCTAGTGAGGCTTTGTGTAACACATGATATACTTAAATGTTATAATTTTCGAGATATAAGAGTTTAAAAAAAATTGAAAGCTACAGGATCCCGTTCGACGCCTACCAACCAAACAAATGGGAATCGAATGTCGATAGCATGAATGACAAAGGTCCAAAATACACGTTGGTCCAATCAAATTTTGAAAATCGTGTATGCAGCAGTTACAGGATGTCGTCATATTTAAGTATCTAAAAATAGGCAAAATTAAAAAAAATATATGCAACTTCCTTTTTTTCATGCCGCTTTTGGATTCTAGGAAAATTTTAGTTGGGGTTTGTGTAAAACACTATGAGGCTATAAGTAACAGATTTTTTGATATTTAACATTTTATGCGAAAAACTGTTGAAATTGCATTTTATGCAACTTCAGGAGTGCTTTGGATGCAATTTGACAGACGCTAAAACAAATGTATATCTAGTCTGCAAGATGCTGCCGGTATCTCACACTGAGATATTCTAATTTATTGTTACCATCAGTTATCAGATAAAAATATTTGCTAGTGAAAGAAAGGAATGTCTAATAATTACTTATGAAATAAAAACAAATGATTATTTAATTTGATATTTTTGACATTTTGACAGTTTACTTTACACATTTCCAAATGCCTATCGTATGCAAAGACGAAGGCTAATAAAGCATGACCAAATAAAACATCTGTTTTAGTTTCAACACCACCGACAAAAACAAAACACTAACAATTTTTATTAGTTTTAACATTTTTGTATAAACAGACAAAAGTTTTAATAGCGAGAAACTTAGCTACCAATTTTTTTATAAACTCTTATATCTCGAAGATTTTAACATTTAAGTATATAAGGTGTTACACAAAGCCGCACTTGAATTATTTTCATTAAAAAGATCACATTCGAAAACTTGATACTGCAGAATTTCATAATTCTACTCTTGCCGCTTCCCTATCGTCTACTAGGAACTTGTCGTGACACACCCTGTATGTATTCTAGAAAATAAATTTGTTTTGAGCTACTTAATACATAATATTTACAGTATTTTTTCCTTTTTAGAATGTCTGTGCGCTATTCGGTATTCTAGTGGTTTAAAGTAACTATTTCTTTTTGTTTTTGAGTTGGCTTTTTTCCACTTCCTACCCCCCCCCAAAGTAACTAGATACTTATTTACAAATGTAGCTTAGTTACAAATTATAAGTAGGTAACTTAAAAAATAGTTCTTTTTATAGCTATTTTCTGAGAGAGTGAAATAAAAGGTAGGTAATACATATAAGGTTTTAAGGTCGAGTAGATAAATAGAACACGATTGAACGTTCCAGAAGTTCCCATTTCGATAAGTAGATAGGCACTTACAAAAAAAGAAACTTAAAACAAACATAAATAAATATAAAATTTTAACAACAAAAATAACTAAGTTACCAAGTGTAACTTAGTTACTAAAAAGTATCTTAGTTACAAGTTCATTCCCAGGTCTGTTACCCAAACACGGTGCGTAACTTCCTGCACCTAAAAAGGTCTTGCGTATGGCATATTTTTCTGAGCAAAATCAAATGAAGTAGCACGTTAGAAAAGATGTGCAAGGCTCCCAGCTATTTAGAGATGTGTTGAAGAAAACCGCCATTGTAATGGAATGAAACGTTTTTCTGGGCGCAACATATTGCGTCGTAAAACTACAACGGGTTTCCTTTAAAAATAAAAACTTTAAGGTCGTGAAAGACACTGTAAAAAAAAAGTTCTTTAACACTGCGAAGGAAATTATTAATAATAACTACAAATTGGAATCGCCTTCAGAGACCGCACTTCCGTGGATGCTTCTACACTTCCGCGTGTTCGATGAGGATCGCTGCGATCTTCTGTAGTAACCGGATTGCTACCCAAATATGAACCTGTAAAGTCATACACTCTAAGGGTGAAGTGTTAGAAGCTTCATGTAGAAGTAAATAAAAGGGTTCATATTGTCGTATTTTGCGATATTAGTTGATATCGCATCCTCATGAATGGTGTTTGCGTGTGATGAGCGGTCGCTTCAACTGAGCGTATGAAGCAGCATGGTAGAGAGACGTGTAAATAAGGCACCTTGAGGAGAACCGTCATTTTAAAGGGAGTACGACTATATGTAAACAAAAACTATGATCATTTCGGACATCTTGAATGATGTCATGTAAACAATGCAGACATCAAAATCCGGATTCCAGCACAGTGCAACATAAAATACTGCGTCATAAGATTGCAACGGGCTTGCGTTAAAAATAAAAACTTTAAAGTTGTTGTAAAGGACATTGTTAAAAATGTTTTAGCAGTGTTAGGGGAATTAATAAAAATTATCTTTATTATAGATGAAAGCTAGTTTCATTCAGTATTTCGAGTTTGTTGCGATATTTGTTTGTAATTTATGTTTTGACGTGTCATCATTCATGAACCTTATAAAACATTCGCGATGACGGCATAAGGTTTCAAAACTGAAACGGAACAGGCAGTTCTATTGCACCAGACCAAAATCCCAACCAAATGCACCTCCGTCCTTCTTATTCTAATTGCCCTGAGATATTATTAAGTCCTGAAAGTTGGCGTTAAATACGAGACAAGTAATGGGTCGTATCTCGAACAGGGCTTTAATTAGGCAGAATCTTAATTTCGGGGTAGGGCCGTTGATATGGCAATTAAGTTATGTCTCCAAGTGCGTCCTAAATCGAGCCCAATTTTAATTTCGAAACGCCTGCTTCGGCATTACGGCCCTACGAAATTTATTGGAGGAGAGTGGGGGGATGAAGCCATCAGATTTAGTGCAGTGACTAAGAAGCAAGTGATTGTCACGATTAGTCTTTAGAGAAACATAGTGAATTTAAATACTGCATTAAGCACATATACAACACTGAAATTGATGAGACAGAAAAAATTGGTGCGTAGAAAGGAGTAAATTGCTCTCTATCTTCAATTTAAAATAAACATTTTTGAGTATAAGAAAATCACGTAATCGGTTATAATTTGAACTTCTGCAGTGCATTTGCAAACAAATGCAAAAAACATAACTAAAGTATGTTCAACAGATACACTTTAATGGATTTAATTGGATTCTAGATAATAGACTGTTATAGGCCTGAGATGTCGAGCAGATGCGGTTTAATTACGTAAAAAATATGCACGTTTTATCCACGTTAGGAAAACACGGAAACGATCGCGTCCTACCGCATTATTTGTTTTCGCTGTACTACTTTTATTGATGCTTCTTGAAGTGCAAAACACTTCGATTAATTTATTCGTTTCTTACAGAATTCCTTCTATATTACAGTAAATTCTTCTATAGCTTTAATACTTCTCCTCTAAAAGCATATTCGGGTATATAACGGATGTAACAAAAGTTTTGGCAAAAAATTATGAAGGCTAATCTAGAGCACCTACATCACTGACAAGGATCCTCGGTCTTCGATGGCATGTAGTTTTGTCCTTACATGTTGCTTCAGCCTTTGGACAACTCTAATATCTATTTCACGCGCCTTTTTGATAAATGCACCTTCGCAAATGCTCCTCGTTTTGTGCTTCCTGCCATTATTATAAACCTTTCTATTTAGTAGACTCCAAAATTCTTCGATAGGTCATGTTTGTCGAAGATTTGGGGGATTGTCTCGTTTTGATACAAATGGTATGTGATTTGTAGCCAACCATTACCTTGTTGTTCGGGCATAATGACAGGATGCCAGATCTGGCCAGAACATAATTTCGCCTCTATTATGATGTGTTCTAATAAAACTTAATAATTTTGGAAGACATTTTCGCATATGTAGATTTGCCTCTATAGTTTCGCCTCTAATACATCCAACATAGAAGCGTGAAGCACCAGCTATAGAAATCGCAGACCGTACTAATTTTTTGTCGGCGAATTTTGCTTTATATTTAAATCCAACATTATCCGGAGTGTTCTCGATATCATTTCCTCTCATTTCCACGGACGCCAAGTAAAATACTTTTCGGCTACCATAACAATCGCTTTGTTATTTGCAAAGTGAACTGTGCCTAGCATTCGACATTTCCTTTTTAATTGGGTATTCGTGTCGTTTTTGTCTTTTACAAAATTTCAAATCATTTCTAGCAAATTCCCAACTGCTGGTCATGTGGGAAACTTGAAATTGCCGATTTAACTTTGTCGGGAAAGTTCCAATTCTGGTTTTTTGCACTTTCTGGCATTCTGTTGACAACCTGTGGGGGCAAAATCCGACCACTTTTTGGTAGGTTTATGCAAGGAACTCCTTTCTCATAATCCTTAACCGTGTGATAAATAGTTCTGATGGAAGTTGGCCAACGAACGTATAAATACTCTTACGTATATCTATTTTGTAAGACATTGTAACTACAGGGTTTCTATAAATGATTTCTGAATTCTTTTTGCCGCCTCTTTGTAACTGCTGCCAAGCTACAATATGCACGGCGATAGTAGTGAAGGCTGCAGATCATGTGAAAGCACGGCTCCGAAATGTGAGCTTTCTCCCACAAAACACTACAGAATATGTTGAAAATTCACACTCCCAGGCGTTTTCTCATATTAAAATACACCAAATAATTCAAAAATCGACAGATGACAAGTATACGTCAATTTTCTGAGAGGCAACCGATTGATTTAATTGATAAATATGGAAATAAGCGCCCTGGATGCATGAATCATTTAGAGAAACCCTGTACAAACCAAACAGTACAGTACAGATGTCACAAGTGTTGATATTTGTTATTGTTTGACATGCAAAGGTAATGCGATAATGTTAATGAAATTAGAGAAATCCCGCAAAAACATTTTGTTACATACGATAGTACATCTTCTGTGTATGTTTCTACCTTCTTTTACTTAAATTTTGTAGGCCATGCTTAAGAGCGCTGTTTGTTTATAGTTATTACATACTATTACCTGGGACTAATCTGCTGCTATGCTTTCATGCAAAGTATGTTCTTCACAAACTAGAATGAAGTAGTCTAAAACAAGTGGTAAAATATTATTTGAAGATAATCCTAAATGTTCCTTCAAACACTAATTTGATTTAAAAGCTATCTACAGTTACTGTTTCATCAGGAATAATTTTTAACGTTATATTATAAATCACGGTGTAAAAGGCTTTAAAATTATTATTATTATAAAGTCACACTCTTGAATACCAGAAATCATGAAGTACGTAGCAGACAGTCGTAATGTTAAAAAACAGCGATGAAAAGATCAAGAATATAATTATCCACGAAGTCGTTGATAACCAGGGTAAAGACATTGTTAAGAAAGCTGATTTTTTTCGCCAAAAAAACCTGAATCAGTGTTACCAGATCTACGGATTATTCCGTATATCTACGGATTTCAGGTACCATCTACGGAATAACGGCTTTCTTTTTCAAAATATACGGATTTTTCAAACAAATTAATATCGATGTAGTGACATGAATTTTTTAAATATATAAGGTAAATAAATCGTACCCATACCCGTTTTACTGCAGATGGTAATGTAGTTATCTTCGTATGTTATCAGATCGCTACCTAAAAGATAACAATTCTCTTGATTTGTTGATTAAGGAACTTAGGAAGATGTAGGTACACTGCAGGCATTTTGAATTCTTTGATGTTGACACACATTTAGATGCATACGGAGACGACAAGGATGAGATAATATGTCTAAGAAACTCAAGCTTTTGGTTTTATCTTACTCTTTTATGTATATTTGGTTTTATAATATATAATATATATGTATATACTCGTGTCTACGGAATTTTTTGTTCATCTACAGATATTTTGGCCGTTACGCTACGGATATTTCATTGTTCTTTCTGGCAACACTGACCTGAATCGTCGGTTACACGTGTTTCATCGTAGTTGTAAACGTGGGCTTCAGTGCATTCCTTAAGCGTTGAAGAAATATTGTTGAAGAACCTGGTTACATCGTCTTGATCAACACTTCCCTTCGATTTCTTTATATTATTGGTTATAAGCACTCATAAATTGTTTCTTTTGATAACACCAGGGGTGTTGTCACTAAGAATATAGAGATGCTAATACCTTTTTTACCCAGGTATTTCTTACGTGCCGCCTTAATAGCTAAGCGTGTGAGCGTGTGAGTTGGCTACCACTTTCAAAGTCTTGGTGGTCTACTCCTGGGCGCTGAGGATGGTTAGGCGGCCAACAGGTCCCAGATGGCCTTCCAAGGCATCTATTAACTATCATGGACCATGGTATTTCATACATTTCGGTGGCTTCTTCGTTGTTAATTCCAGTCCAAACAGCATTCACCGCTTCATCCAAATCCTCCGAAATATAATCACGATACCTCCGGCTCCCTGGAATCCTTTCGTCAGATCGCATGACTAATGATGTTCACTTAATGGTAACAAACCATAAACGCAAAATTCGCGACACCCACGCAGCATTCGCTGAAAAGAAACGAATTAAATTTTGCTGTTACGCACTGGGTGCAAGATTGTGTTGTGGACGCCACAAAGGATCTTATGAAACTTAAATTAAGAGCGACCTTTTCGCAAAACAATTGCAACGCCTTGTTTTTTTTTAATGAAATGATGCAGCGGGCAATAGAACAGAACTGACTCTACCGCCATCATCCCCGTCGATACCCTAATTTACCCTAAGCAGAGACTTGCCAACAACCACCTAAGATTACATCTCGTGATCCGTCGTTTAACAACAATAACGAAACTCGGGTGCCTGAATGAAATTTCAATTATCTCTGGCTGTGTCTGAAGCCTCATAAATTAACCATTCTCCAGCGGTCCCTCGGCGCCGCGACGACGACGCCCCCGGCGCTGGGACGACGAACTAGCTGGCGAACGTCCCGCGGTCGTCACGGAAACCAAAACAATCGCCGGCACCGTTGAGGGGCATTTGTCTCAGGTTGGCCTCTCATTCATTCGCAAATTAAGGGAAAGCCCCGGGAGCTGTCGGGAGAGAGAGCTTTATTCCTTTTGAACGGCGCGATCGAAAGCGTTGCATGATTTATTTTGCGGAAGTCGAGAGTTTTTTTCTGATTCGGCGGGGGTGGCCTGGGGAATCGCAGGCAAATTAGCCGGATGGGATGAGGTGGAGTGGAAAAGTTGGAGCAGATGGAAGAAACGACGTAAAAGAAAAGATTTTATAAACCGAAGCAAACCATTTAATATTTAGTATAATTAACGGTCGTTGGGATTATTTTCTAATGTTATGACGGGGATACCGACCTTTATTTAGCTTTACGAATACTCTTTATATTCTAAACCAAACTTTCGGTGGACTTTATTTCGCACCTTCTTCAGGGTTGCTAAAAATAATATAATTACAGTATAATTTATGTGTTGTTTTATAAAATTTACTTACAATATTTGGGACATCAACTTTAAAATGACAAGTTATTCAATTTGATTTCCTCTAATAAAAAATACAATGAAAAAAAACAGCCTGGTTCAGCACATATCATCTTCTTTATCAAAGAACCATTATTCATACAATTTCTATAATTTAAAATTTAAAATATTACTATACCAAAATTATAAAATTTGATTCACTTCTTATAATTTAGTAAATAAGTATAAATTACACTCAAATTTTGTATATCCGTTTTTTTTTGTTAATACTGTTAATATTAATCATTTCCAGTATTAATCTTTTGCCTATATTATGTTCTTTTACTACTATATTTATAATTTCAAAATCAATTTCGTGTTGAGAATTATCTAAAATATGGCCGGAAAGAGCACACCTATCACGTTTTAAACGGATATCACTTTAATATAAACGCAGCTTATTTTTTAATTGCTGTAAGAGCCTTGGCAAGATGTACAGTTAATTTTGTAAATCACATCAGTATTATCTTTTAATTTTGTATACAGCGAACCTACTAATTTCGTACTCTTTTTTGCAATATTTATGTTATAATCTTTTAATAAGTTTGTTAACTTTTCTATCAGATTATTGTAATATGGTAACACTGCAATTTTTTGGTTCACTATTTCCTTGTAAGTTGTGTGTTACGTTAATTTCCTCACTTTGCACTCTCGAATTGTTACTATAATTGTTACTATAAAGTAATTTAGTTACTAGTTTTCTTGGGTATGCATTTTTTAATAAATAATATTTCTAAAATTTTTTAATTTTTGTACCTAAAGTCTTTATTATATAATATTTCTATTCTATTTTTCATTTGAACTATAAAATTTATTTTAACTGTGTTTGAATGGTTTGACTCATAATGCAAGTATCTGGCTTTAGATGTAGGTTTTCGATACCAATCTAATTTTATAACGTTGTTTTTGTCTCTATAAACTCTTGTATCTAAAAAAGGAACCGATCTATTACTTTCTTTCTTTATAGTAAACTTAATGTTTGTATCATAATCATTAAACACATGCATTATCTCTTCAATACCATCAGCTGGAACAATTAGTATTAAATCATCGACAATTTTTTTATGTAATTTATAATAAACGATAATTTTGGTATTACTTCTTCAAGGAGTGTGTCCATTACGTACTGAGCAACGATTAGACTTAATTTTGACCCCATAACACATCCAAATACTTGCATGTAGAAACTACCCAGATAGCTAAAATAACTGTTTTTTAAAATAAAGGATATAATATTAAAAAATGCAGTTTTAGATATATTTTCWCTAAAAGGTTGAATTTGCTGCCACTTCTTTTCTATTACATATGTTACTAATTTCAAACTAATATTGCCAAATAAATTAATCACATCTAAAKAGATTATAACATGATTGTTTGGTACCGTTCTGTTATTAATCATTTTTGAAAAATATAATGAATCAGATATGTAATAATAATTGTCTGTGTTATATGCATTTTTAATATTTGAGCCACTGACTCTGCTAAACGTATTGTAGGTCCCTATACATCAGATACTACAGGTCTTAATGGATGCCCATCTTTGTGAATTTTTGGGTTACCATAAATTTTAGGGCATATTCAATTGTAAAAATTTTTAGTTTTTTAACTTTAGCTTCTGTAATTTCGTCTATATCATATTGATATAAGATTTGCCTTGTGATTGCCATACAACTAGTTTAAATTTAATATTAAGCAAAATACAAAATGCCTTTAGGTATTCGACACTCTAAAACTATCTGATATTGCGTACAATAAATCCCATTGTTCTTTAAGCAATTGCAAATGTGAACTATATCTGGAGAAAAAGACAGTTCGTCATCCATAATTATTACGCTTAGGTCTTTTATTCCCGATTTTCTTTCTAAAACAACACCATTTAAGAGCTATATTAAGGGACCCAAAGTCGATCCTTGCATCAGTGGCGGCCCATCCGGGTCGGCAGAATTTTAATGAAAGATTGTATTTTATATATCTTTTCCTTCATTGTGCTCAGGTATACCTGTATTCATATTTCTCTTGTATGGTTTAGGGATATCTATTTCCAGCAAGATGGAGCACCTTACCGCTATATAGATTTACTTAGGGACTACTTAAATCCACACTTACCAAATCACGGGGTGGGTACTCAGGTCCAGTTCACTGCCCCCCTGATCTATCTATTTTGGATTATTTTCTATGGACATATATAAAAAATATTGTATATCAAAGACCGCCTGAAACGCTAGAGGAGTTAATGCAAGATACTAAGAGAGCCTTTCAACTAGTAGTTAACTAGGCTTACCCGCTTATAAATTAAAGATCTAATCTAACAAATCTAGGCTCAGGTACAAGTAGCTAGTCGCTTTTGATAATCCACCGCCGCCTTCGCGTATTTACCAAGTGCCACTGATTAGTTATTAGATAGCGTGGGCACTTACGGGCACGTTATCTCTTATCAGAGTTCCCCGTTTCGCCGCAGGGTGTAGAGTGGCGCACTTGTCGCCCAGCACGATGCCACGGAACTACCCACGCTGTTTATCTAATAGTCTCCGTAACACGACGAGAGGGCGATAATGACTCACATTAGTTAAGCCACGGACGGTCGAATATAAATGAGATACCACGAAATATTATTTTTTTGTCATGCGGGGTTTAATGCGGAAATTAAATTGTGCTAGAATCTCCATATATTCGTTTCGATTCTTCGATCAAGGGTCATGGTTTCTTTTAGGGATATAAAGTTTCGTTCCCTTACATGACAAACGTCCTCAAGGGCATCACGTTTCCATCCTCTTTATCATGCCTTACTCTAAATTATTGTCTGTAGTTTGAAGGCTTGCAAGCAGTAAACATTTTATTACCTATGAAGCTGTATTATTGGGGAAAATTTATGCCTTTTCTATATCTATAGTTGACAAGATGACAGTCTGCCCTATACAACCACTGATAATTTAACAAAGCGCACTAGGTAGATCACGTTCTAATTTTTTTGTGCTTGTCAATTCAACTACAACAATTCCTCTTTGTTGATCTTTGATGATCAAGGGAACTGTTTTTGCCAACAAGGAAAATGCAAACGATATATTCAATGTTGATTTTCCTGTACTCAAGTATGTTTAAACAACTAGCGGTTTATTTCTGTGTTTTGTCCGCAGCAACCCTCACAAAATACTCTTGTTCCAGCAGATTTCAGGAAACGTAAAAGAGCTCTACGAATTTAATTTGCAACTCGACCTGTTAACCCTGTGGTCTGAATATAAAACACTGGCTTCTTTGATACATCATCAACTACACAAAAAATAAAAACCTAATTGTTGGTTACGAAAGTAAGTGAAAGTAGTGCCAGTTGAAAGTAAAAGCAGAAAGTTAAATTTCCCCAAAGAGACCGTATAAGACTTCTGCGTTAGCTTTGTGAATCCTTTCTTTCAACGTAAAATGGTGGGGACTTGCACCTTATGCTGAATTCGTTAAATTATTCCCAAAGCACATATCTACTAATAAAGAGCTTCTCTTATAAGCTGACTTATCATCTTTTATGTCTCCAGCTCACTGGCTGTTAATAGGTTTTCTTTATTTTATTAACTTTACAACGCCATTATTTTAGTTGGTATTGTTATGATGTGGGAACATTTGAGCTGTCAGCAGATTTGTTGTGCTCCAATGTACGGCAAAATTTTAATTATAGACAGGGAGATTGCCCTAGATTATTGTGGAAATTTCCTCAGTAGGTATAAAAGTCACGATGAACGCACGGGCGAGTTGAAGGATTTGAAAAGCTGTAAAGCAAGCGAATAAAGCGATCCAAGTGCTTAAAGTGTTTTAGAGTAACTGTAGTGAGTAACACTGTTTTGAATAGTGGTTATATAACTGAATTCGTATTGTTCTAATAGTAGTGTATTGTACTAAGGGTCGGTTTCACAGACATTCAAATTTGAATCGAGTTTATCTCGATGTCGTTACTTAGCAACGCAATGAATCCAGTGTTCTGATTGGTGTTGCTATAGCAACGACCGCGGTTTTACTTGGTTCACAAGTGAACCATGTCTGTGAAACCGGCCCTTAGTACTACAATGCACCTGGGTTTATCTCTTTTAATATTTATTTCTTAGGTTTACTCAACTAGCGCTGGTACAGGCTTGCATATTTTTACCTTTTATCATATAAAGAACATTAGAAGCATTAATTGAATTTAGTCTTACCAAATCACACGAATGCTCTTGTGCAGAACTTACAGGGCGTGAGCACACTTGAACCAACAGCAGCATTTCTTAACCTTTAATGTTCGCCAAATTGTTGCTGTTGCAGTCTGCTTCATACCACAAAACCACAATCTAACATCTTTAATGGTGCTCAATTTTGTGTTTGTGTTGGCTGAACAGAATTTTGTTGTTTTCCAATTAAATTAGGCATGGTATTGTTTGCACTGAACAATTTGGTTTCCTTGTTTAGAATTCAAAAGCCTTGTATTGTTTTTTGCTGTACCTTCTTGAAACGCAACGATCATCTAGAATCTAGATCATGTAACTTCCTCAGTTAATGTGGTAATGGAACTAAAATACCTAACAGATAAGTTTTGCGATTTTATTATTTCATTGTGTGCAATAGCCTTACCTGCGAACAATTTTTTATGTAAATAATTCGTACGGTATCAAAAGATGTTTTCACTGACGGTGAGAAGATTTACCTTGCAATAAATATTAATCAAGGACATGAATACTTACATGTACTGCTAGAACGGATGAAGGATCATCAGGGATTGTGTAAACTGATAATAATATATGTACACCGTATGATACACAGGAGTATCAGGTACTTTCTACCGAACTTTGAAACATGGTTACTTAGTTTACGAAAAAGACCTATACAGCCTTGCGTATAGTGTAAAATATTGCAGTTTATTTATTTTGTTGTTGACTGGCATTTTAAAGCAGATCATTTACAAAAAATATTTTGGTAGCATCAAATCCGAGGGCTAAATTTCTTGTAAGATACAAGAACCTACCAAAATAAGATTCGCGAGCATTTTTTTGCATTCCAGCCCTGAAGTGGCGTAAAACGTTAATGTGTTCAGTTGTTGGACCCTGATAAGCAAGATTTAGATGGGATGACTCTAATGAAACATAAATAGAAAGCGAACAGAAAATTTCTCTATTTACTTCTATTTACTTTGGAAACTTTTAATTGCCAAAATAGGTTTTGATTAAAGGTGGTAAATCACTAAGTAGTGAAGAGTAAAGATGTATAGCTACAATATTAGTGACAGGAGTTTTATGTAATTTATTTAGTCTATCTGAAATTATATGCTACTTTGGGCTTTATTTTATATTTTGCTTCTATTATATATTCAAAATGAAAAAACCTGATAAAATTAAAATAACTAACTTCCACTGATCCTACTCTTACGTTTCCACCACGAAAACATGGAACCACACTATACGTGACTCAAATTAACTGGATCAAAACGTGTGCCAACCTTGCCTGATGACATACAAGGAAATATTTGTCCATAAATTGGTGCGTAATCTTTCCAATGAGCCAAATGCATGGTACAGTTTGATGCACAGCAATCTCTTCCATTAACGCATCTGGTCGCCCTTTCCCCATTGAATCCATTGCTAATAGATACCGTTTAAGCCAGCACGCGCAGCGTCAGTTCACGGATTTGAAAAGAATGGGAGGCCATGTAACATCTGCCGCATGTATGACAACGTGCGAACCGGAGTTTGTATGTGCGCGACCTTTGGTGTCCTGATGACTTAATATTGCGAGACGGGGACCATTGTGTTGCCATGTATTAATGGCGTTTTTATGTTTATGATTTATGCGGTGGCGGTTGTACTGCATTTAATTATGGAATTTGGGATTTAAAGGTGTTGATGGGATGGATGCTATGTGTGGCCTGGTGAATGAAGTCTGTTCTTGGTTATTTTGAAGTCGAGCTACCTGTTCTACGTAAAATAAAATAAAAAGTTTGTAAGCTGTAGCTTCGGTACACCCGTAAGTTTAAATTAGACACGTCTTAAAGTAGTAAAAGTTTTTTCTAACATCACAAACTGTTTTTTTATATTTTGGCATTTGAAGAACAGTGCCTGGAAGTCATGTGCGCATGATAATTATATACCTATATACATATCGTTGGAATCACTGAACGTATGATATAGAGAGATAAGTAGTAGGCAGGTAGCAATTTTGAAAAAGTCATTAGTCATTGAATTATTTGTATCATTCCCATTTTCTTTGGAATAAAACTATTACAAGTCCATTGTAAATATGTGCTCTTGTGGAAGTCTTCCTTGTCGGTGTTTGCAAAAGCGGGTAGCTTGCTCGAAGATCGACTATTAACAACACATATTATGCCTTCTCCCTTACCAATGTTGTCTGAGTATTTCAACACATATCTGTACCTCAGAGGTCAATTGTGTTAAGTCATAAGTTCTTCAGGAGAGCATATAACATTATTACAAACGGCCAAATATTTAATAGTGGGCCCATAAAGCATTACAAAAATTTGAAAAAATCCTATTGTTTTTAAATTTACCCCTCGTGACTGACTATCTGGATATTAAAAAAGCTTCCTTATTTAAATTTTAAGAGTCATCCCGCACCCTATTTTCATGGGTTAGGGTATTATAAAAATGATAAGGTAAGGTTTTGAAGGTGCTTGAACTTCTCTGTGGAAATTGGTTTTTGACCATCTCTGACCACCGGCTTCTGTTGAAAAAATACTTCTTCAAAGTCATCGTCATTGTTGACATTGTAGAAAAGTTTTCCAGGATTGGTTGCCCGAATATAAAGATGAACAAAACGATTTCGTAGCAACTATAGGGTTTCTATGCATCCAGGGCGCTTATGGAAATTATCGATTAAATCAATTTGCCGCTTCTCAGGAAAGTAACGTACATACACTTGTCATCTGTCGATTTTTGAATTATTTAATATATTTTAATATCAGAAAACGCCTCTGAATATGTATTTACAACATAGTATTTTGTGCGATAAAGAAAGCTCACATTTCGGAGCTAAGGTGTGACATGATCTGCAACATTCAACCATATAAAAACTCTGTATTAATAAGCTTAAAAATTATGTGAAGTCACTGAAATCTGAGCTAAAGGTTGTAAAAAGTTTCCCGCACTAACACATGAGTCAGCGAAAAAAGGGCTGGATGGCTGTATCTTTGACACACTCGTATGTTTGGCGTGGATACGTGTATCATAATTACGTGGTAGAAGAGATTAAAATCTTAACTATGAGCTAAAATGAATACATTGTTTATTTTGGCTTTTGTGGATTTGCTTTTATTTGTCAAGAGTTATATATATGGCCCTTCTTTGTGGACCCTCTCCAGGCTAATATTTTTTTGTCAGGCTTGACATTAGCGTGCTTCATTGTTCGTGTACAAAATAAGGATGAACTGCATGACCACACACGAGCAATGAAACAAGCGAATATCAAGACTGACAATTTTTAATTTTGAACCAATTTCAACAAATTTCGTTGTATAGTCGCCTAGGTAAATTAGCAATGAGAAAACTCGCCCTCTCACAATAATGTTTGCCAGTCCACGACAAGCGATTAATGTCCTGCAGAAATATTTACAATTTTTACCTCAAGTGCATTTGGCCAGACTCGAGCAAAATGAATCCTTTGTAATTAGGTATGAGTTAAGAAATCGTAAGCATCAAGGTGAAAATGATTTGTTTTGAAGTGCTACAAATATCTTTTAAAAAGGACATAATAAAATATACATGATTTCTATATTAATATTTGTTCATTTTAGGACATCGTGGTTTTGGCGATGACCTAGCGTTGTTGCAACCTGTTAAGCACTGAATTATTTTCTGATTGTTACATCGTTTTCTGGTGCGGTAGGTGTAGTCGTAGAGTGGAAGAATTTTTGGTTAATAGCCATTGGAGATGTCTATAGTAACTATAATAGCTTCTTCCGCTGAAGATCTGGTGACAAGAATATCATCTGGTTAAATCCACGCAGGCACTTCAAGAAGTCATTTATTCTACAAAAAGTGGCAGCTTAGCTGACAAAATACGTATTTAGTCGCCTTCTTAAATCATTGTGGTTAGGGGTTTTTCATTATAATTCATTTAGAATAAAACCAATCTTAGCTCTTAGAACACTTAGAATTAAAACGAGCTAACGCAACTAAACTTTGTTGCTGATCGTTATTTCTGTTAGAAATTAATTTACGAGTTATGGTTTACTTCAAGCATCATGCTCAAATTAAACTTAAAAATCGACTTAGGCTTCATTCAGAAAGCAGAAATTACTTACTTTTTCGTCGGGAAATCAAACGTGATGTTAGGACAGACTATAGAAGATTCATCTCTAAATTCGAATCTTCAATCAAAACCAACCCTATACAGCAAGATACCGAAGTTTTGGTTTGAAGGCTTCCGTGGTTGTTGTCGATGACATGTTGTTTTCCGGGCTGGTTCCCACGTTGATTATTTGAAACTGTTTCAGTTTCAGTGCTACTTCTGGGGAAGACACCGACATGAGTGTCGAAACGTCAAGGTCAACGTGGGAACCAGCCCGGAAAACATGGCAGGATACCGAAGTTATATTAATTCCAAGAACAATTTCAATATTGGGATATCAAGCATCTTGAACTATCGAATTCAAATGTTATGCAAATGCTTTTGTCGATACCTTTTCAGTATCTTTAAAATGCGTCAGCCCTATTTTTTTTAATTCAGTCTCAGTGTGAAAATGTTACAGCAATTCCGATTGTCCCTTAAATAAATAATAATAATAATAATAATAATAATAATAATAATAATAATAATAATAATAATAATAATAATAATAATAATATAATAATAATAATAATAATAATAATAATAATAATAATAATAATAATATAATAAGAATAATAATAATAATAATCATAATAATAATAATAATAATAATAACCTATCTCAGTCGCTGCAAAAGGTTTGGGTTCTTTGTTTACATTCAGTAAAAATATTGAATTACATTTTGCATTGTGTAGGAGACAATTTGTTTAATACAAAATGCTAACGTTCTTCTTCACTGATTTGACATATCGGATGGATTAACTATATTGAACTAATTTCGAAATGTATTAGCCCACGACATTATAAACGAAGTTATCCCCAATCGATCTAGCAGCCTCGTTCATTACACCTAGACCTCATTCCAGCTGTGTAATCCATACATCACGAGAGACAGTAAGGACAGTGGAGCATGATAAAGAGTACCGTGTAGGAAATAGGGCTGTCAGGAGGCGGAAACACGACCGGAACCGGCTTTTATAGACTGTCTGGTTAGAGGCCTGAATAACGATCACGATATCACGGGAAAATAGATTAAAACCGGCCGTGAAATTGCCAGGATAATCTCCAGACGACCGTCTTAATTATTGTTGCCGATTGAGCGCACGAAAAATGAAAAAGGTTGCGTCACGCTGGCATGTACTTCATCGGATTAATGTGGATGGTTAGTTTGCTACTATATTTACTCAATACTAGCGGTCCTCCTTAGTAGTAGAGCGTATTATGCCTACAGCAAATACCTTCTAGTCGTCACTTCCATTCGCCCCAAAGGTCTGTTTTCTAAAGGAGTACGCGTGCGTTATCGCTCAGTTTATATAGAAACTGGAGCAACAGCGAATGGCGCGCCGCGGCGCGGGGCGATAGCATCAAGCGAGTCCCGTCATCGGTATTTTGTAATATGTCAAATAGCTTAGGCAGCGTTTTCGATGACACTACCAACAATTGTCGTTATATTTGAACCAATTTACACAAAACCTTGAAAAATTATATACCTAAGCCTTCCTTATGAATCATTCTGTCTCTGCCTCACCACTGTGAAAACCGTTCAATAGTTTTTGAGTTTATTGCGAATAGACAGGCATACACGTCGGAGGACTTTGTTTTATTATAGGTAGAGGTTATGATCAAAACTTATCAAGTTGTTGCTCGTTTCAAACTACTTATAGAGAAAGTTTTGATTTACTTAAAAATGGTGATTATTAGACGATAAATATGTAAAACATGGATTCTGTGCTCACGGGTTTTACTTTTATTCGCCAGAAGGAAGTTTTCTTTTACTGACGGTCAAAAGTCTAGCTTGTGGGTGGCTCTACTACGAGATTTAATCCTATTGCAGTATTGTGTTTTCCTCTAACTTTCAATGCAGTAATATGATTTCGCACTCAATTATTTTGGTCTGACGAGCGGAAAAATTAGCGAAATTAATGTGTAACGGAATCTTTTAAGGGACATAAGTAAGAATTTAGGATGGCAATGCCATCTGTCAGCATTACACTGACATGATGACAAAGCCACCTAGCTGTTTGTAAATTTTGCCTGAGTTAAGATTAGTTAGTGCTTAAGGTTGCAAGAGGTTTTGAAGGGACGTAGAAGACGGATTATCTCTATTTTTGTTTGATAAAACGTAAAAACTTTGCTTTTGTATTTAAAAAATAATAACTGATGCAGTGGTATGTTTTTTTATAGTTTAGGTTACTCAAACACAGAAACCCACTTAGGTAACTACAAGTGTTGTGATACAAGGAGACATATTTAGCGGTATTCTGTATTTTCCCTAAAGATAGAGTATTTAAATTAGTGCGGTATCATAATACAAAATTACTAGAAAAAACCGCTGCAAATTGAATCAATACTTCCACATCCAATTGTCAACATGACATTTACGTTTTTATTTCTTATACTATACGATTAGTAATCAGGTTTTGAGCATTTTTTCTCTCTACACATTTTTTCTAAGACAAACGGTCCTCGCGGTATTAGCAGAAATACGTAAATTTTTAGAATCGTTCTTTTCCAAATAACTCGAAAATTATTAACTTTACAAAAAAAAATACAAGTGTACTTTCCGATCAGAAATTTGATTTTCTATATAATACCAAAATTAAACACTTTTATTTCCTAATTGAAGGTATTTTCATTTATTTAGGAAAAACCGTTTTCTTTAAGTGACGCTTTTTTTGCTAATATCTTCTAAACAATTTGCTGCACTGAAAATATATAAGGGAGAATAATACTCGCAGTTATACTACTATTCACATACTAAAACGAAACAAAAATTGCAAAAAGGGTACTTACCGCCCCCCAATTTCGCCCCCTTCCCGATACCCTGATTACCTTACACAAACAATAGGTGGCTTTGGGTAGTTGAGATTTATACGTTTGCCAAAGTACAAGTTCATATATTAAGTATTTCGAAAGTTATCGTGTCCACAAACATAACCACAGACACACAGATAAAGACAAGAAATTTTTTTCGCTCGATTTTTTTTTTACGTTTTCGCCCATTATGAAGCAAATGAGCAAATAAAAATTTTTGAAAAAAAAGGTTGAATCAAGTTTAGTGTGCTTAGGAGTGCTGAAAAGTATGAATTTCAAAAAAAAAAACTAAAATAACGCGTCCAACTGCAGCAAGAAATATAAAAGAATGAATATGCTGAAACATTTTTGGTATAGATGCATACTATTGGCTAAAAATGCAGATTCTAGCACCCTTTGTGACCGACCCTTAGTTTTAAATAATAGTAATCGTTTCATGATAGACGATGATATACTTCACCAATATACTGTACAGAAAAATATAAAAACCTACAGTGTAAGAGCTAATTATTAGGTTATTTATTTTGCATTATATGAATCGTACAAATTATTCTGCCAGGCCGTTAAACGCCACCGTTATTCGAAGCGTTATAAAAATTATTATTCATCGATCCCATGCAGTGTTTATTTAATCCCATAAATATTAAACGTCGATCAAAGATTCGCTCCCTCCGCGGAACCAGTTTTCTTTTACAATCGATACAGAGTGAAATTAATTCTTTGAGTTTCCAGCAGTAGGGCGAGGCAAATGAGAGGTTGGAGGTTCAAATTGGGGTTCTCCGGCAACAGACAACGTCGATTCTATCTAAATTACCAAACGAACCCCCCAGCCCCTAATCAACAGCTATTACGGTAGCACACACTTCCTTCAATATCGATGTTTCCACGGTCGACTCATCGCTGGGGACGGCACCGAAGTTCCCATGAAGAGTCATAATTTCTAAAACCCTTAAAGTACACTTGGGGTCAAAATATGCGAAAGGTTGTTGGAGTAATGATTCATTGTAACTGTCAGTTTTGTGAATGAAAGATTACAAACTGATTTATCAAAACAAATGGTCTTGGAAAGAAAAAAAACTGTACGATGATCATGATCATCGTATGTAAGGTAATTATTTTTATCACTTTGTAGTTTTGTCTCTGTGTCTTTCATTGACAATAAATAAATGATGAACCTAAAAATTTTGAAGAACTGGACTAAGACGCTAATATATACAAGGTATATTAAAGAAGTACGGAACAATTTTGAGGTTGGTGTCTTATAGAAAGGTAATGTTGCATTGATCTGCTTATCAGAATAATYCTACACCAAACAGTAATGCTGGTCYYCAGGTTTTCTAAATCTTGAACAGAAGTCACCATCAAAGTTTTCAAATGACGCCAAGTACATAAATTTATGGGATACGATTCCAGGAATGGAGCTGGGGAAAACTTAGGGCCATCTTGACCAATCCAGTGATTTAGACAGGTTTCAATCAAACAGTGACGTCCCCTCACATTGAAATGGGCGTGAACTCCATCAAAAATAAACTACATTGCTTTTCTGATACCTAAAGGAATATTGCTAAAGGGTATTGGAAGTGCTTCTCATATAAATTGGTTGTATGTATACCCCTTTATTCTAAGAGCCAGGATAATTCCACAATTCCAACACAAACATTTAAAGAAAATTGTTGTTGATGAGCTTTAAGTATACCACATGGGTTTTCTTCATTTGTGACAGTTAAATACAAGTCACCTCTTTTAAGAAGTAGTTCTTGGCAAGGTAACTAGGTGGCTTTTTTATCAGCATGTCGGTTTATTGCTGATAGATGGCATTGCCTACTCTTTCACCAACATCACACTATTCCCTTGGTATATGGGCAAAAACCAGTTCTATTCCATGCTGTCTGCGCTAGAGCTGACCTGCACCGAGGAGTTATAACATCAGTAAAACATTATGCCTCCAGTTGGGTGCGGTGTACACAATACAATAAGATAAACGTGCATTTTACTGGTAACTAATAATCTTCCCTAGAAAAATTAGCCTCGTACGTAAAGCTGCCTCAGAAAACTAAGATTCTCGAGAAATGTAACGGTAACTGTGTCTGGACTCATTGTAGTGGTATACTGACCCCAAACTGTCTCTTTAAGGTAACAAATACCACCATTTGATTACCAATATTAAAGTAAGTTCTGCTTCACACAATACTGATGTTCTAATTTCGCGGTGGCGATCATAATCATATTTTCCTTTTGCTAATGTACCAGTTTTATAGGTACAGGTATAGGCTGTAGTCTACTGTGGTCAATTCATTCGATATTTCTGCCTGAAGAGCCCATCTAGGGGAAAAACTAGTGGTAGGATTCGAATAGATTGATCAGAACAGATGTTAATATATGTATAACATCATACTCTCAAAGAGCGTCTCCGTCGCGTTCGCTAGGACGCTGCCATAGGTATCTAATTGGCTATCACAGTTGTGGTCCAGATACAAGTGCAGGGACTCCGTCAAGAGTGCGTTGTGAGCGCCCGCTCTCCCACTACAACTGTCCCCGACGCCAAGATGTAGACGGTGGTCTGCTGTGATTCGGTATTCCTCCATTCCTGCCTGAAGAGCCCACATAAGGGCGAAACTAGTTGTAGTTTTCCAAAGAATAGACAAAATAGATGTTTATACAGGGTGTCTCTAAATTCGATGTCATAATTTCTATTGCGTATTCCTGACGTGAATTTATGACGAAAAGTCTATATAAACATGTGTCCGAAAATGCTTCATTTTTGATATACAGAGTGTTGAAGTTAAACACGGTTAAAAACGGTTTTTTGAAACTACGAATTTTGGCAGAATGTTATAATAGATCACGGCTAATAATCCGGCATAAAAATTTTTTTCATATCTTTAACACAGGAGGCGTAGGGGGAGGGGCAGAGGGATTTTCTCTTTGAAAAAACGTTGTGTGTGAAATGTCAAAAAGCTCGTTACTATTTTCAGAAAGAGCAACAAATACGGTACAAAAAAGCATCTCTTATTGCATTTCGCTAGAACGAACCGTTTTCGAGAAAATCGAAAAAATATGAATTCCTACAGGTTGGCGCAAATAGACCAAAAATTAACTTTTTTTATTTTCCAAAGAAATTAACGTTTATATGGCAACAACTTTTTGAAATTAATTGAACTATATCATTGCAAATGATCAGACATAAGGATTACCTCCACATCTAAACAGTGACGGCAGTTTGGGGAGGGGGAGCAAGAAGTATTTTTTATAAAAAGATTGTTTCCACATTTTTAAATTGTTTCAAAAATTATGAAGATCAGTTAAAAATATTAAAAGAAGACAAATTTACTTTTTATACTGCCGAGACAGGTCATTGTTGTAAAATTAAGAAATTGCATTTTTTAAAGATTTTTAATAACGCCAAATGCAAGTTGCATATCTAGCTTTAAAAATAATTAGTTTAATTTAATTAATTAATTAATTTAATTTTTCTTTTTTATATTTTACTGGTCTTTATAATTATTGAAACGGTTTAAAAAATGTGGAAACGATATTTTTATAAAAAWGACTTCTTGCCMCCTCCAAATTGCCGTCACTGTTTAGATATGGCGGTAGTCATTGTGTCTGACCATTTATCATGATATAGTTCAATTAATTCAAAAAAAAAATGTTGCCAAATAAAAGTTAATTTCTTTGGAAAATAAAAAAAGTTAATTTTTGGTCTATTTACGCCAACCTGTAGGAATTCAGGTTTTGTCGATTTTTTCAGAAAGCGCTTTGTTCTAGCGAAATGCAATAAGAGGTCCTTTTTTGTACCTTATTTGTTGCACTTTCTGAAAATAGTGACGAGCTTTTTGACATCTCACACACAACTTTTTTTCAAAGAGAAAACCCTTCTGCCCCTCCCCCTACGCCGCCTCTGTTACAGATATGAAAAAATGTTTTATGCCAGATCATTAGCCGTGATCTATTATAACATTCTCCCAAAATTCGTAAAGATTCAAAAAACCGTTCTGTAAAAAATAAAAGAAATCGAAATCTTGTTTTTAACTTCAACACTCTGTATATCAAAAATGAAGCATTTTCGGACACATGTTTATATAGACTTTTTGTCATGATTTCACGTCAGGAATACGCACTAGAAATTATGACATCGAATTTAGAGACACCCTGTATATTTATATGTAGTGCAATTGGCTTTTTGTCAATTAAGGAACTCTTTGAGTGATCTATTAGATATTAATGGCTGGAATAATGCTTGATGCACCATATATATGTATATTTGGGTTTATTAGTTAAATATTCCAACCAAAACCATTAACATTTTGTAAAGCGTTGATAATTGATTGATAAAACCATATTTGCCTTCGACCGCTTGACGTATAGCGTTTGTTTTTAAAGTCACCTTCTCCGTAATGCGTGCACCGCTCCCCACGATATTGTAAACAATTTTTCACGGAGGATATGATCCTGGCAGCGCACAATTTAAACGCTACCCCCAGCTATAATTTACTGTTATAAGACACGTGCGAGCAACATTACGGGATACTGTATTGGCTCTACTTCCCGTCATTTCACACAGGATACGCTGAATTGGGTTGTGCTATTCGTTGCGTTATTAAATCATCAAGTTGTGCAAAGTCATCAGTTGAAACACGTTCCTGCAGTATTGATGTCTTCGAATTGGAAGCGACTGGAATTTATTTTTATTTATTATTTATTTTAATACAGTAGACGGCAGTAAAAGGAGTGTACTTATGTAGTTTACTGTTGATAATCTGCTGCGGTTATGTTAATAAATTAATAAAAAGTCTATTAGCAAGAAATTTACGTGATGATAAATTTATCTAGCAAACTTCACCGTAGCTTCTCCCTCAAGGAAAGAAACCTGTAATCTATCAAGATGTCCTGCATTTGCATAATTAAACGGTCCTTTTTTGCAAAAGAACCAAACTGCATTTCACTAGTCAAGAGGGTTTTAACGTTTTAGGATTCAAGACAAGGTATACAAGTGACAAGTTGTTTTCCGGGCCGGTTCCCACGTTTGACCTTGACGTTTCGACACTCATGTCGGTGTCTTCCCCAGAAGTAGTCCTACTTAACCTTTTTATTTATTAACCGATCAGTTTTAAATTTTGGAATAGGTCATAATTGTGAAGGTCCTGCTTTTTCTCTGACCTGACCTATCCATAAATGTGATTTTTTCACCACAACTTCTTAACCGGACTTTTTATACAGTAAAAACCAAGACATAAATATAATTAATCCACCCCTGTTCAGAATTAACCTTTTTCCTCTATTAGTTCTTACCAGAGGTTTTTAAAGAATAATTATTTCCATTGTTACTTGCTAACGGTTATTTGTACTTATATGCATGTTCTCATTCCATTTTTAATTTTCATCCTTCATAACTATCAAACAAAATGTTTATCGAAAAACGGTTTTTGACATTCAATTATAGACCTAAATCTTTACCAGACTCCAAATGTTGGTGCAATTTTTTTCGGTGCTATGTCGGGTGATCGAAGTGGACATTCCACCTAATATTCTTATTTTTTGAAGGCAGATCGGTTTTATATTTTGGGGATCGACCATGTTCACCCACACCCTTCTTCCAATATACTCTTTACTTTCGTGACTTCACCATAAATACGACTTTTTCGCTATAGCTGTTTAACGCGACGACGGAAAACATTGAGTGCGGTGTACTTTTTTGTAGAGTACTACCCAAGAAATACGATTCCCCTTCTGATAACTGGTTCTCATCTGATACAAGTGAGACTTTTCGTTCCGAGCTTCTGCGTCGATTATTTTTGGATTTTCTCTTAAAATTAAAAGACCTTCTAACTATGGTGTTATTTTCACAAGGCCTTTTAAAGTCCGACAGGTTGCCCACATGTTTTGATACATCAAAGGGCGTCCCAGAGTCCACTGCTGGAAGCAAGCTGGTTGCGTTTCAAAAACCTTCGACTTCAAGTGTTTCAAAAACAACGAATCTAGGGGTGTAAAATCTGCAGACCTTGCTGGCATTTAATAGGTTCAATAGTGACCCTGCTAATTATTTTCAAGAAACTACCTGACAGAAGCCGCATAATGAGGAGGTACCCCTGTCCTGCTGAAAGACTAATTCATAGTTCATTGTCATCCAAGTCCTCAAAGAAACGACTTAATATCTCAGCCTACACATTAAGTTTAATTGGTTCTGAGCGGGTACTTCCAGTATCAATTGACGAATAACATAACTCCAGTAAAAATGTAGACTCGTCTAAGAAGTATTGTAAACGAAAAGCTGAATATTGTTACTTGCCAGTTTTTAAAAAGCCTGGATTCAAATCCAGTTCAAAGCTGGCATTACTTTTTCTGTACATATACCTGTATATGGCTATTTAACTCATTAACTGTTAAATTCTGTGTTCATTAAAAATGCATTCAGACAATAATTATCTTTTATTGTATATACTATGTTCGGGTTGCAATTAGCTACTGGTCGCCAGAATCTGGACACCGCAGTGAGTTCTGATCTGAAGCTCGAAAATACTGAGCGATGAGCGATTCAGCTGCAAATGCGCCAGATGGCGTTCAGCAGCGTTACATAGTAATTCAGTATTCAGGCAATAATTATCTTTCATTATTCAAATGACCTGTAGTTTTTATCGAACAGTGGCATTCTATTAACATAGCTAAATAGCTTTAGCTAATTTATTTTTATATGAACGGCGGACATCTTTAAATTGAAGTTTTGTTTGTTCTTTTCAAAATGCAACATCGTTACATGAGACATGTTTTCTTGATTCTCCATGCCTCTTCAAGTCAGCATATTTATTAATTAAAACAAAACTCACTCTTATTAGTGGTGGGCAGGTAACAGACTTGCATTTTAACGCCAGCGCCGTCTTATTTTTAGTCTTTAGATTGTTGTTTGCTTACGTGAAGGTGAAACACAAAATACAAGACGTCACATCACATCGGTCACTTTGAATATTGATCAAGATGACTGTAGACTGTCTTTGTCCATGAAATACTGGCATTATATAGTTATTAGAATACTAATATGCTAGATCTTACACCAACACCAAGAGAAATATTTTCTCCACCAAGTGATGGCAAAGTACACAAGATATGGTGTAGCACGCACTAAATTGGCAACACTGTGAAGCTCGCATGAATGGCGGAAAATTCAAATTTAAATTTAACCTTATTTTGGTGGCGCACCCTGTAATGTTTTTCACAGTAGGTATTTAAGGAATATGATGGATGACCATTAATTCCAGTGAAGTACCTAAGCTAATCTCATAAGCACCGACAACGATAATGATAAACCAAACAAGCAGATCACAACCACAGGTCTCTTCACCCAGCGGTTGTTGCATAATGAACGCAGTGTTTTCACCGCCGCGTACACGTGCAACTTATCTATTCCCATAAGTAAATCACCGGCAAACCTACTCGCTCCGATTAGGTGGCGATCGATGCGCTATCAACTTCCTCTCCTGCATCATCTCTAGCTACCCACGCATCGGTGCATGTCAATGGTGTCGTATCGAATAAACAGATGATAATTACGAGGATAGTCGTGGCGTCTGTGAAACAAACGAAAACACAATCGCGGCTGTGTTCTGATAACGAGTGTGGGAAACTCTCTCGGCGAACGCGTTATCGGACCACTTGTCGCGCGCTGTGTCTTTCGGTGGCGCGCGGATGACAGATGACAGTTGTGGATCTTCGGCGGCCGGTGGCGGACGTAGCGCGGAAAATTCGAACGGACGTATGCGGTTCGCGTTCGTGGTACGCTGCGCTTCCAGCTGGGGTGGTACGGTGCAAGCGGGGGGATGCAGAGGCAAGGGTAAGTGGCCAAAAGGTATAAAAAAGTCTGACTAACCCCGTACGCATGCCATTAATAAAAGTTAAAAAAATAACGCCGACACAGGTAATTTACGATATATAATGAGATTTATTTTGGGATGATTGAAATAGAGTAATCGGTGTTATTTATATATAACTATATACAACTTTTGTGCCATTCAAGGAATTCAACCGTTATGTCATTTGGCATAAAAACAATCGAAATAGGTACAACTGGAAAAATATTAATATTTATATTTTTACATATAAAATTGAATTGAATTATTATATATTGAATTGATAAATTTTCTTAAGACTGAACTATATTGAAAAAATACTTTAGAAGAAGTAATTATTACAATGTAATAATTAATCATAACAACTTGAACCTAAACAAAAATGTATCTTAGGGGCATGTTTCTTTATAGGCGAAAATCTACAAGTTCTACTAGCAAACATTTCTTTTATAAGAAATTGATAATTTATTTTTCATTTTCCTCTACCGACAATCGCGGCATCTGATTATTTGCCACCCAAACTATCAACTTTCCTTCTCGCAGTGATATGCGACTGATCTTGAATTATGTTTATTAATAATAAGTATATTCATTATTTCCCTCTTTTTCCAAATCCAAATTTTTAGTAACAGTTGCTGCGTTTATACAACCCCAATTTAAAAGCAGCACTTAAATTCTCAGGTCGATTTTCTACAAGATCATTCTGTGAAGCTTTCGAAAAACTTTAAACTAGGTAATAAAAAGATCACTGATTTAAACTAATACTCCTCCTTTACCTTCATATTCTATTTATCTCTTCTAACCATTTGTTGCTTCAATTTTGAAAATGCGTTTCTTCTTCTAATTTTTGTAGTCGAACTTCATATCCATTTAATTTTCCAGAAAATATGTTTAAGTTTGTTAGTGTAGCTGGTGAAGTTTGTTTGTTGACAGTTTTTTTTTCATATTGGCCGTTCTTCTATTATCTCTAACTTCACGACTATTATATCTAAATCTCCCATTCTTCATTCAAAACATTTGCTAGCGTTTTATCCCATACATTTACCACACCAGAATGGACATGATTACATGTTTCCGAAGAGATACATAGAAGATAGTAATTCTTCTCAATTATAGAAGCTTCAACCAAAATTCAACGAAGTCCAAAATCGTTTTGCGTCTGAATTTTGTATTTCATATTATGTGGTTATATGACTCCAAATAACCAAGAATCTAAACTGCCAAGTACTGGTCTATTCTCCATTTTTCGCATATTAGGGTTAACACTTTCTGCGTTGTGGTTTAAGCATCACAAATCACCTTGATCAAGTAAAATTCACATTTCATGAAGTTGTGACACTCTGGCATTGTCATTAATATAGAATATCACATTTTGGTTTTCAACATCTGCAGTGTAAAAGTAACATATATCGTTTTGTGGGAACAATTTTTAGTAAACCTTAAAAATTATTTTATCAAACCTTTTTTTTTTATTTTTCGCTGAATATCTTGATTTTTGCTCCGACCATTTTATAGAGGAAAAATTATCTTTCTAGTAGTATAGTTAACGCCTATGTTACTTTCTAAGACACAGCCGCATAACTTTGTATGGATAACACCATAAGCAAGACAGGTGGGGACGCTTATTAATCGGGACTCCTGATGGCAGGGCACAACTATTGGAACATTTCTTGTATTAACTGATATCGAAATGTAACGTTTAACCGGTCATTAACAATGCGATAATAAAGTATAGGATAATTATCCTGCTGAAAAACATTATGTGCCGGTAAATTCTAAATCAGCAAGTTCATCTATCTATAGCATCCGTATCATCACATATCTAGGTTCATGTGCTAATTAACGTATGAACCTATTATCGTGAGATAACTAACGGCATCCCATAGATTTACTATCGCAAAACAACTGGTGACCTTTAATTTAATTGTCTTTAAATTTTAAAATGCGGATTGACATGGTTCCAATATCTTACATGCTGTGAGGCAACTGTGGCGTTGTTAGGAAATTTTTGCTTCGTCTGAAAGTACAATTCTGCCACAAAAGTTTTGGTCTCTAGATACTCGTATTTGATTTCACATCCATAAACAAAAATATCAAATTTCTCTTTTTCTTAACTACAAAATTCTTTGAATGCCCAATAGGCATGAAACTAAAGTTCTTTTAAAATTATGTATGATAAATGCTGTAGTATCTTCAGTGACTCTCATTAAAAAAATAAACATTTTTTATTACTCTTATACATATTACTAAAGCAAATGAAACAAAATTTTAGTAGGTAATTCATAAAGAGCCTTAAACCAACTCAAATATTAAAAGAATACGTTTTATTACAAAAAAAACTGATTATCTCTACATTTATTTGAGTTACTTCGTACTTATACGTGAATTGTGAAAACGTTTTCCTCAAGTGCGCACATATGTACAATATAGGTGTTCATATACAGGGTGTCCCTTGACTCGATGGCCAAACTGAAATCCTAGATTCTAGAGACAATTCTAGGTTAATTGGACCTAAATATTTATATCCAAATTTGCTTCCTAAGGGAGCTATGGTCTCTTATAAAGATGCAATCCCAAACACCGTTTTTATTTAATTTCGCTGAAACTTCTGGGTGAAATTAAATGAAATTACGCACATTTACCAAACTTTATGTGATAAATAAGACGGTCTAAGAATGATTAATTTTTTTACAAACTGGTTAAAATGGAAGGGGTGGGATAAAAACGTCCTAACTTTTTTGTTTTTTTTGCTCAAAAAATTGGCGCAGCTATCCTCGTATTTTCTTTATTTTTTTAGGTGCAACCTTAGGTTATATGTCAAATTGTAGGTCTTTTAAAACTCTTTAAAGATAGCTTAGTGGGTGTCCAAAAATTTTTTGCAGATTTTCATATTTTTATTTAAAGATAAATTTTTGTAAATATTTTTTAACCTTACCCCGTATAATAAATATAGCTTCATAGCTGAATGGCGACTTTTGTCTTCTTCAATTTATGTCATTCTTAGTGAAAAACAAGAAAAACTAGTCGCCGCCATGTTCTGTAAACAGGGTTGTTCAGAATTTTTAAGTGTTAGTTTAGTAACTTATTATGGCAAATTGTCCCTACATACCCAATGCTGCACATAAAACCCCAAAATTTTGAGTAACTTTTAAATAAATCAATTACAAAGTTTGTTCAAAAGAGAGAGAGGCTAGAAAACCAAACCCTGCGACGAGGCTAGTGCGCGATGTAGAAAATCAAACTAGCCTCATCACAGGGTTTCGTTTTCTAGCCTTTCTCTCTTTAGAACGAACTTTGTAATTGGTTTATTTAAAAGTTACTCAAAATTTTGGGGTTTTCTGTGCAGTGATGGGTATGTAGGCATAATTAGTACCATAATAAGCTACTAAACCAACACATAAAAAATTGTGAACAGCCCTATAACAGAACATGATGGCGATTAGTTTTTCCTGTTTTTCACTAAGAAGGAGTAAAAATTACGCATACATGGTAATGACAAAAATTGAAGAAAATAAAAATCGGCATCCAACTATCAAGCAATATTTATTATACGGGGTAAGGTTAAAAATATTTACAAAAATTAACCTTATTTGCAAAATATCACAATCTGCAAAAAAAAATTTTGGACGAAAACTGTGTTATTTTGAAAGAGTTACAATTTGACATATAATTTAAGGTTGTACCTAAAAAACAAAGAAAATATGAGCCTGAGGAGTTCTAGGTGGCAGACCCTGTATATGTATTTTTTCAAATCACACTTTACAGTTCGAATGAAATAAGCCCACCATGAGAGTATACTGTACGACATATGTACTTTGATTTTGTAATTTTCTTTGACATATAAATTTTACTTCAAATTGAAATAATGCGCGCCTCGAATTACCCTAGATATTTTTGGTCCAATTGATCTAGAATTGTCAATAGAATCTATGGTTCTATTTGGCTATTGAGTTATGAGATACCCTATATAAACGAAATTTACAACTTGTTAGCATATTAGCTGTGGAAGTCCGATTTCTGGATACAACATACTAGAAGATATATTTAGTTTACAGTAAAGTTACTGTACGTTAAAGAAAATTAACAAGCTCCTGAAAAGGTTAAATTACTTAGAAACTTGATAATCAGCTCTACTTACGTCACGTTTAAAACAAAAGATATCTACTTTGATGATAAGCAATACGTCGTTTGGTTCAAGATATCTGAACAAAGTTTTTAGTATCACCACTCGAACACAGAGCGTCAGTTGCCATAAAACGTCAAGACTTTCCCCGAAACATATCCGATCATCATAATGCACGACTAACAGCCGTCTCGCATGTACCGCCACTTCATGAGCAGTCATTATCCCTGCGCCCATTAAAAATCATCTTGAATCGCCCGTTTAATTCGAATTAAAAAGCTTTCCAGCGACCATCTGCACGCCAACCGCCGATAGCTGGATGTGGACGACGCTCATTTGTCTGCCGCTTCCAGAGGACACTTGATGAGTGGTACTTGCCTAACTGCGCGACCATTAGAGGAATTGTTAATAATTGAGGGAGTTCGCGTCCCGACGGCTTTGTTTACTGCTCCCTCACAAGGGGTTAGCATAACTTTGGGGCATTTCGAACGCGTGTCCGGGATTGTGCTATTCGACCACCGCATTGCTCTTGATTACAAACCACTTTGGCATCGTTTGTCGAAACTTACAATTTTTATCTATTTTCAATTCAGTGCTCAAATACACTTTTAGAAAAATCTTTGATCAATTCAATCAAATGAAATATTTCTCTAAAGTTGAAACTTTCTGTTCATCTAAGACGAAAAAATCTGAACAGATATAGCTCTGTCTGTTAATAATCTGACATACTAGCACTTGCTTATCTGTATCCTTATATACGAGCAAAATAATTTTCTTACAACAAAATGATAGCAGTCTGAAGCAAGTCTAGAAATAAACTTGATACTTCAGCCCCCAAATGTAAAATGTCGCATTATCTCAATTTAATTGCTGTCTTAAAGCCTGGAAAACCTCCAAATGAAGCAGGAAGTTACAGACCTATTGCTGTTCTGAGTGTCTGCTACAAGCTACTAGAGAAATTACTCTACCAGAGAATAGGACCTATTATAGAAGACTCACACTCCCGAAGGAACAAGCAGGTTCTAGGAAGAACAGAAGTTGCTGCGACCAAGTCTTGGCTCTAACAACGCATGCTGAAGTTGGTTTCCAGAAACGATTGAAAACTGGAGTAGTGTTCATAGACTTATCGGCGGCCTATGATACTGTATGGAAAGATGGATTGATCCTCAAACTATTTAATACTCTAAAACGTAGAAAGATTGTGAAGATTATCGAATGAATGTTGTCCCAACGTCAATTTAGAGGGTTTCTGGGAGAGAAAAGTAGCAAATTCAGGATTTTGAATAATGGTCCTCCACAAGGATCGGTTCTGTCGCCTATTCTTTTCAACCTTTAAATAAGTGACCTTCTAGTAACTCAATCGAGAAAATTTGTATATGCAGACATGACATTGGCTTTGCAAAGTAAAGACTTTTCTGTCCTTGAACGAAACCTTTCAAGAGACATCGAGATTATGAATTGCTATTTTAAAGCCTGGCGCTTGTGCCCTAATCCGTTGAAGACTGAAGTAACTTGTTTTCATCTCAACAATCATCAAAAGACAAAACAACTTCAAGTTATGTCCAATAACATTTTTCTTAAACATAACTTCTCGCCAAAATACCCTGGAGTGACCCTAGATACGTCTCTAGCCTGCAAGAAACATCTAGAAAACATCAGTAAGAAATTACAGACCAGAAATAACATCCTGCATAAGCTTGCTAGTACAAGTTGAGGTGCAGATGCAAGTGTACTCCGTACTTCTGCAACTGCATTGCTTTATAGCACTGCTGAGTACTGCTGTCCCGTTTGGAAAAATAGTCATCACACATGACACTCAACTGAATACTGCAATGCGACTAATCACTGGAACAATTAAGTCAACTTCATTACCTTGGCTTCCGATTCTTTCAAACATTGCTCCTCCGGAGATTCTTAAACAGCTTGCTACATATAAGGTTTGACAAAAATATCAATCAGCTCCTACTGAGTTTCTGATTTCGTGAGATCTGCAAGAGCTACCTACAGCTCGGCTAACTTCCAGAAAACCGCTGCAGACGGAAGATTTCCTTCCTGCTCCTTATACCATTGAAGATGGGTGGTATTCTACTTGGCAACTTAAGAAAAATGGTATGTTTAATAAACAGCTTATAGACGATCCTAGAGAAAAGGTAGCAGGAACTGACCTCTCGAGAAAGTCTTAGGTTACTCTAAATTGCCTTCGCACTGATCACGGGAAATGCAACATTTTTTCTAAATAAATGGGATCCATCTATCAACGCTTCTTGTGAATGTGGAGACCCCTTCCAAACAATTGAACATATGGTCAACAGATGCCCCCATACAACATGGCCTGGTGGTTTTGAGTCTATCCATCGTGTTGATGAAGGTGTTAAAAATTGGCTTAAGACAATCGAGATCTGATTAGAGTTTTATGCGGTTTCCTTCAATACCACTCACCCCATCAATTGTTGTGTTGAGCGCACAGCGTGACTTGGATGTTGTTCCGCAGTGGCCCCCACATGAGCAGATGGAAAGGCAAAGCGCAAACAGGTTTCGATAAAATAAAAAAAATGATAAAACTGGAAAAGCTTAAGAAGTTTCAGCCGGGTTTGAATCAATGATGTGGAGGGAAATAAATTGAACTTAGATGTGCACAGAACGGGGAAAAATGGCAAACACATGTGTCGGCCATACTGCTTTGTACTCCCCTCTGATTACAGTACAAATTACAAAGTGAACTCGACCGGAGTAACATAACGTCAAATTACTGCAATGTATTGGTCTACTGCAAATCTAAATGATGTTAACCCATAATACTAATAAATATATCTCGTTAGTATTAGTATCATGATGTTAACCTACCTGTCTACAAAGATTATATTATTTTAATCTCGAATTGTCCTAATATTTGACAAAACTTACATTATGTTGACAAAAAGAAATATCGCTTTACATCACCGCTGTTGCGCCGGTGTTCTATCAAATTTCATGGATAGATGTATACAAAATTAGAAAAACACGAGTAACTTCTTTGGAAATTTCCACAAAAATTTACAACTAGATTATTCGGCAAATTAATGTGCAATGTGTATTATTTTATGCGTGCAAGTTTTTGAAGTTCCTTTCAGGGTTATTACAGAACAGCAGGAAGTGGTAAATACGCCTGTAAAATTCCAGGTACACAGTTTCAGTATTGCTTTTTTTAGGATATTCCTCAAAGTACACAGTAACACATGTTTGTCCAGCTATGTAGGTAATACAAATTAACAGAAATTAAGAGTATATAATTTATTTAAATGCGTGTTCTAAGCCATTAAAAATTTATGTGTAAGAGTCTACAACCTACTTATAGGTATGTACAAGTTGTTAATAAATTAAAAAAATGGAACAAAGAAGAGCTAATATTATTTTTATATACATTTTTTAATTCTATGCATATACAATATACTGCGTAACAGTAATTTTAGGTTACAGCATATCAGGAAGGTAAAATCACAATTTTATTTTGTTGTGAAGTCCATTACCTTGTCCATGGCTTCACTCTAAGCGACAAGTCAACGTTCCAGTTATTTCTTCGTTTTAATAGAGCCATAGGTTCGCCGCTTACGAAGTAAGCTGTAGTATCACTCAACTACTGAAATTCCGCTGATTTCACAGGTGTTTTCTATATAAGGTTCTTCACACGATTAKCCTCAAAGCTGCAAGTTTAATTTATTACGCTCTAAAAGTTTTCCAACATTTGAAAGATTATTAAAATTAGTAAAAAGAATTCCATAGGTCGATGTTGTTTATCGTCTTATCCAACGACTTGTTCTTGGTACGGTTAATTCGTGGGTTAGTCAAAATACAAACATCAAATCTCTTAGCCAGGTGGAGTTCAAAGTTTTCTGGAAGTTCCAGTACGGCTGCGAAAATCTCTAGGTCGACATTCAAGCAGTGAAAAAGGTATTTCAGCGTTCATTACTGCCATATGGTGGTGTGTATCTAAATAGTTCCAGTGAAACATCAGACCAGGTTCAAATTTCTTTTTTATGATAACCAAATTACTAGCTCTCTGTTTTCCTCCCTTCCTTTTCTTGCAGCACATCCGATCCTGTTCTTGAACATTTGATATCTGTTTCTTAGTCCATTTTCTAGTTTTTGGAAAAATATTCAAATTCTGCACATGTTACATTTTCACTTGTTTGAGTTTAATGATCAATAAAGAAAATTAGTACGTGCCGCGGGTTATAGTCTATAATCCATAAAATATTGTATACTTTTGTGTCTGTTTTTAACGATAACGATCAGACTCTAAGCATCTATTCATTTGTTCTTATTTTTTATGCATGATTACTTTACTGAGATTGCTTTATAATCCATAACTGTTTCGTTTAATGCATCCTAGGCATTTTTGTTTGGAATATCTACGTCACATAAATGCTGTTTTTCTAGTTTTGTATTATCTGCGTTTAACATGTTTTACAGTTTTCAATTGTGTGCATTAAATGAAAACATATTTTCAGTGTCTTATCCCTAAAGCCCACTTGTACTGGGTAGATCGACTCACTACCATTAGATTTGGCTAATAGCTAATAGTTTTTCCATTCAGTATGTGCTTTTGCCGCCACCAAGTCTTATCTTCTTAAAAAATTGTTTCTGAATTCGTTCGGGCCTGGTTCGGGCCTGGGTCTCCCGCAGCATTTATTTGACATGCACAGTTTCTATGCTAGATGAATTCTTTCGTTTCGTTTCTTAGATTAAAATCTTGGGTAGATTAAAAAAACTAAGATAACAATAGTTTGACTTTTGCATTACATTTCTGTTTTGATTTTGAATTTCTTCTTTCATCACCTGATTCTGCCCTTTCTTTTACATCGCTATACTTTATTTTGTTTATATGTTAATGTATGGCGTAATATACGGTAGTCAAATTCTAGAAAAGAAAATGGGATACAATGGTTTCAAATTAGTGGCTCACAAGGAAAATTTAATACACCGGTATATGTTAAGTGCAATTGTTATCGACAACTTAGATTAATATCATAATTTGGTAATTATTTTAAATAAGTGGTCTTGGAACTAGTTAGGAAAACAGAAAAAGTTGTAAGATAGAAATGAATTCGCACCAGTAATACCTGTAACAACGAAAGTAGCTAGTCAATCACTATAACAGTCAAGTGACGCAAATTTATCACTTAAGTAGTTTGCATTGATAGCACTCGTGACTCTTGGTATTGTTATGTAATTACATTGCAGTACGGCTTTGTATGGTTTATAATTTCAATGGAATTATTAAGTAGACTGAAGCGCATCGTTACATCCTATCAATAATGTTATAATCTTCCTTGTCTTTTGTTAGATATTTCACTGAATGCTTACTATATTTCTATATGAAGCACTAATTTTTCTTAACAACTTTAATCCTCAGCCTAGAGGTGACAAAAGGGGATAAATGCAACGTCTATATTTGCCAGCGGTATTTAAAATGCATTGCGGTCAATTCAGATCTAAATACGATTTATTTTCCTCGTTAGATAAATTGTGCAACCCATAATTCCTAGAAATGACAGCTTCACGAGTACTTTATCTGGTTGTGCTACATCGGAATTTTAGGATAACGTGTGATCCGATGTATCTGTATTATTCACGATATCATATTACGCCTTCTCATCTAAAAATATATTTTGTTTCCACAACCCTAATGGAACATGAATTCTGTACAAGATGTGGTGTTTTTTTTTGTGTCAGGGGTAGTATAGCAAACGATAAAAATTGGCGCAGTGAAATGCAGTTTACAAACTTTATAACCTTAATGAAAAAATGTTAATTTGTTTGGCACATATTATTTTGCCACGAGTACTGCAGATGTAAGGAAATTATTGAAATGTAGTTATATTAATGTCATACGAATACTTTGCTGATTAAGGTTATTATTATAGGTAACTATTAGTTTTTAGGATTAAAAAGGACTAAAGACACCACTACGTAACCTACATATCTAGTTCAGCAGTTCATGAGAAAATTTCATACCGCGGATGTTTATCATGATAAGCTGTATATTATCTCATATTAGGTAGATGTGCACTCTATCTGAATTATACTTCTGTACTGACATGTATATCTGTATATGTATGGCACTTATCTATTAAGTAGGAGATCAAATGGGTTAAAACAAGTAAGAACTTTATATAGTTGTACGAATTGAGATAAGAGGATCAAGCAGTTTTTTTTTGTTCTGTCAGCGGAAATTCTTATATATTCAATGAGTGTTTTAAGCGAAATCCGTTAAGGCTGGGATCCTGGGGAGAGAGAAAAGATCCATCTGAGTTAACGTTAAAAAGAGAACCACAATTATTTTACAAAACTTCTTATTTGACAGCTCGTGATTGACCTTTTCACGTAAGCTAAAGGTATAGGCCAGAAATAATCTAAAAGGTAGACCCTGCAATTATCAATTATTTTAGCAAAAAAAATATTAAGTATATTGGCTTGGCTTCAGCTAGACCTTCAGCTAAATCTTTTGCGTTTCAGATAAGCGTTGATATATTTCTAAATACTCATTGGTCTTTAGGTGGTGCTATTTTGTAAAAATATGTTCTCTTTCTGTCGTTAGCTCGAATATATCGATCTCTCTCTCCAGGATCCCAGCCTTATATTTCGTGACAAATTGGATACCTTTTCCACCATAGTATAAGGTGCATTAATGCACACCTTTAAATAGTCCCACGCATAGATAAATGTTTAGTGGACTTAAATCAAGTGATGTATGCTTTTCTTTTATAAGTTGAAAGAATATTCAGAAATTGAACATAAAACCTTAAGTGTTTAAGCCGAACAGCCGATCAATAGTAATCGCCTGGTTACAGAATTATTATTTTTGTGTGAAATTAACAAAACTCGTATATCCAAATCTCCTCCATATTCCTTACAATATTATACGACCTCAACCCGTAAGCCGTAAATTAACAATTTAGACCTATACCGGAGTTTGAACTAATTAACAATGAATTTTCAATATACCAGGACGCGTGACTAACTATCTACTAATCTAACTTTCAAGACTTGCTAACTGACATTACTTAACGTTACACTATACATCGCGAGCTGGTATCTGAGAGAATGGACCGTAGACTGAAGATTCCTAACTTTCAAAAAAAAAGAAATACGTTACTTGGTGGAGTTACTGAATTGAGACCTGATTGGTCAAAACTACCCCTACTTGCTATTACCTACGCGCGGCCCTGGTCATATTCTCCTTACCAATTGCCCAATTATCGGATCATCAAATTCTAAATCAAAGCTAACCAAAGATAAACATTTATAATTAAACCTATCTAGCTCGTGGATATCCCGAATCTGATGTTAAGGTACCACGCGATATAACATTCCAATATCCAGAAAGAAAACTTAATGAAAAACTTCACGTGGTTGCCAAATCGTGAATAAATTCGTACTTCATGTCCTGAGGAGATTGAGCAATCGAATAAATCATTTCTAACCAATTATGGCCGAATTTAGCATAAACACGCGCTAACCATCGTAATTTTTATGTCGTGTACCCCAATCACAAAAGAGCCACAAACTGCAACGGTTGTATCCTTCTAGGAACAGGACTACCTTTCTTCATCTAGTTGGAATGAGATATCCCGACCGAACTAGAATAATCGAACCTTTACCACTCCTGCCTGACAAATTTATGAGAGTACTCGGAAACGAACAGAATTAACAAAATTTGTCCCCTTGCTGCAAAATAATGTTAACAATTTATCTACGTATGCACTGAAACCAACCATTTTGCTAAATTTAGTGCTGTCTGCACTAGACATTTCAGCATAGACATGCATTTCAATGTATGCCGGTTCTTGCCCGCTTGCAAAAAATGCCGTGAGGGCCTGCTGTCTAATTGAAGTATGCAGGTGCATGCCAATTTGTCAGGCTACAGGTCACTTCCTTTAGGAAGTAGATCCCATTATGGCAGCTAGGTGGCTTTGTCATCATGTCAGTGTAATGCTGACAGATGGCATTGCCATCTAATTTCTTATACAGTCACTAAATGGAATACAGTACCGCAACCTCCGCCATATTGGGAGTAAAAGTTTTGGCGAGAACATTCAAATTTCACAGTGTTTGTTTTTCTCAATAATAGGTTTTCATTATTGATCTTGGATTTATTCCAATTTTTATTTTATTTTTTTTTATTTCCAATTTCACTAAAACTTTTACTCCCAATATGGCGGACGTTGCGGTACTGTATTCCATTTAGTGACTGTAATTTCTTACTATATTCTTGTTACCAACCATTTCACGCCTACTGCTTTGCGTATTTGTTTATGAAATATTTCACCAAATATTGACCATTGTAACATCTTACTTTACTAGAATAACACATAAACAATTTTTGAATGCATTTAAGAAAATTGCAGAGTTACCGATGTGAAACATGACAACAGTTATAAGAGAGCTGGTTTATTGGCAGAAAATAATAAGTAAAGAATACATACAAAAAAATCATGCAATAGGGTCGTCCCGCACATTAAAATTTGATAGTTTTAACCTATGCCTTTTATTACTTACATCATGAATACTAGTGCCACGCATCTATTTTGCTTTCAGATTAATTCAACTCGTAACAAACGGCGGTAGAAAAATTACCCTGTTTCGAATATTTTCTCAAATCCGCCAACAACTACGCAAAAGGTTCCTAATTTCCGTCATGCGCACTGTTACAGCTCCCTAGGTAACTAGGTGTTCACTGTTGTCAGTTTTATAGATTAGCCAGAGAAATACAAATAATGCAATGGGAGTGAGAAAGAGGGGCGAAGGTATAACCGTCAACTCGACGTCAATATTATAATGTAAACATAGGAATAACCTGTAACTGTTCATCAGCAGTAGTATTCTTACAACACGGAACAAAACACTTCTTAACGTAAGCCATTCTGAAATTAAAAAAACAACACATTACCCAAATACTTCGACAACATCTTGCTCCACCACTTAATCTGACAAATACGAAACTCGAAAGTTTGACCAAACAAACAAAAACGCATGACTAGAGTTGTTAGGGTTATTCAATTCACATGTGACACATGCAGCACGTGCGAACGTGCGATGTTGTCATACAAACTTAACATTTTACAAGCTTCAAGCGTCATTTAATTCCTCATAATAAAAACATTAGTTCCAAAGCAGGTTCGATGGTTAAAGTGCTTTCGTATTTTAGCAGAAGGCCAGTGAATGCGCTTATTATATTGAACTGTTCATTATAGAATAAACTGACTGAAGGATGATTTAAGTTATTTTCACAAATACGCCTTAAGTTGACCTAGGTATCAATGTCACAATGCCAGTTTACGAGTACATTCCTCACGGTATCCCGAAAATTTGCCCACATTGGCAACGCGACGCAACTCAATAAAAATGTAAACAAATACTAGTTGCAATGCCGCAAGAGCACTGGCTATTATTGGTGTTTCTCACTTTCGTCAGCCTGCGAACCTTTTACGTCATCTCCGTGGCGGAATATCCAGGCATTTGAAACGGATATTGAAAAATCCATACTTTCACATTTTTTTCTCGGCCAAGAAGAACCGAAAAAAATCGTCTTTGTACTTCAATTTTTATGTACATTTTAAATGTAAAATAAAAAAATTGTGGGACGACCCCATTGCTATTAATTTAAATAATTTTGAAATCTTAAGTACTAGAGCAAACAGGCTTTTTAACAGACATAACTTTAGTGAAAACCTTCTGAAACCGGTAGCGTTCACCGACTTTTCCATGGCAAATATTTCCTAATTTTTCAAATTTTGATTCGTACAACAGTTTTTAGTGTTTGCCGGATGAAGCAATGCTTTTTTTTTGCTACGACACGACCATACAAACAGTATTCGTGCAACCAACGCGTTACTGTTGTTTCAGTTTCAGCTCTTATGTCGGACACACTTTTAATCTAGAACCCTTGCTTATCATTTCAATTCTCGAATCGACAACGCTATAGGTAAGAAAAATATTTATGGGTTCGGCAGTTATGAGTAAAGCTTTCAGCTTAAGTTACTTATCAGATTATCATAGCTTTTGGGATTACTGGCGATGCTGGGATGTAAGGTTGTATGCACTTTCACTACTATTCAGTTTTAAACCATTAAATACGTGATAAGATTTTACGGGTTCTTATAATAATAACAAATTATTAAATTTTGTCACATGTCTGAATGATTACATTATAAATATTAAATAAGACTACAAGAAATGAAAATTCTTTATACGGTAAAATATAAATGTGTATTAACCAGTGGCTCGGAATACTGATAATCTATTCAGGTAGTGTTGCCTAAATACCTTACTTATTAATGGTAAAAATCATTTTAAGACATTTAACTCTGCATTGAACATTATCAAATAGGAATGAGGTTTGCACAAAATGAGGCACAATGTCTGTATTTGTTGCATCCAGTAATTTAATTGATAATTATTTCCGTTCTCATTCGTTTATTTATAAAGTTTCATCCAATTAACAACAGATTTTTAAGCAAAAGCTTATTTGCACAATAATGCACTTATATCACTTTCATTATACACCATACCGTATGCACCGTGTAATTCTACAAACTCATTTGATTGAATTTGATTTGAACTTTGCTGTCACTAAAAACGAAGGTTTGTATGTATTTTGTCTGCACAATTCTTCATACCCATAGGTATGAAATATTTAGGGAGACTAGTTATTCCTTTATTCTCATACTGCTTAATTATACCCTTCTTATCATTACACGATATTCAGTCAACTGTCCACCTATTTATCGAGCAACGAACATAATTATTTTGTTACCGGAAAATATAAACATGTCAAATGTAACGATCAGAAAAAACGAAAATTATTCATGTAGTCTAAAACTTTTACACGGTAGTGTATATTTTTTGTCTACCAATTTCATTATCGATATGAAAGCAGTTTGATTTAATAAATCGATAATAAAATTGCAAGCATGTGTTACTTTTATAATACAGATCAAATCACTATTGCTAAACCTGTAACAGGTCACCCTCCGTTTCCATACTGCTCTAGACCGCAATACTGTTTCGTATGTACACATTACGTACAAAACACACACAAAATTCAAACCGCCCCGGGTTGTTTATGCACTGATAGAAGTTCCAATACAGCACCCCGCTTGCCCAGTATAAATTATGCAACGTTTCGAAAATTAATTTCGAATTACCTATCTGTTACACCCAGCCCCTGGGATCGCTGACGGAGATACAGCGCAATGCGCAATGCTGCTGTCGATGTACGTAAATTGGTCTATTATTGGGTACTCCTGGTTAGCAATTTCAATTGGCTTTATTTATAGCGCTCGTAAAGTGTCCACTGCGAATGGCTACCAGCCAAGACTTCAGCTCATTAAAGACAGGATCAGAAACGGAATTGATAGGTTTGTAGGGAAGTTAAAAATCTTACTGCAAGCCTATTTATTTGTTCAGTTTTAGAAATATACATTATTACGTAGAGAAAGATTTTGACAAACATACGTGAAATTTAGTTTAAAATATCAAACATTATTTAAGAAAAAAAAACGCCATCAGTTCTTCTTCCCAATAACTCTCGAAAGCACTGTTCTTAACTGCTCTAAGACTCTTTACTCCTATACAAATACGTTACTAATTTTTTAATTTAACGGCACAATATTTATTTCGTATAGCATTTGTTGGTTTTCTAGTCGGTACAGTTTCAGCTACTTGCACTCAAATATTAAACAAAATGGTGTTCGTATAAAGATGCAAGTGGTGTGGTTTCTACTTTCCTGATAGACATATTATAGGAATGTTAGTACCTACATCACTTTGTATCTCTTTATGAATGATTCAGACACTTTTAAACACTTTCCTTTTTCGAACGGGCTAAATCAAAAACAATCCCAGTGTCACTAGTTTATAATTTAGATAAGTCCTGCAGTGCTAAGAAAGACAATCTCATAAAGAGAAGTACACTTCAGTCACTCAAAGTCTTGTTTAGTTGCAGAGTTAGTAGAAACCTCAAATGTTTAATTAAAATGGTGTACCGTCGTTGACTTTAAAAAAGAAACGACAAAGGAAGCCCGATTTGTTGCAAAACTTATTTGGATTAGCATTAAAATTTATAGATAGGTAATGTTATTCATGGCAGATTGACACTATTACGAGACAGCAATATTTGTTCATGATAAGTATATTAGTAGCAAGTAAATAATATGACATATCTACCCACTCCATTTAGGTCCTTTCATTTTTAATGTTCACCGCTGTACAACATCCAATGCCACTTTATCGTATTAAACATAGGTAATTCAAATTTAAAATTCTAAGATTCTACAGAAATCAAAAAATTTGTTGCCCTAAGTAGCTAATATCAAATTGGAAGAACGGGATTTGTAGTGGTGTTACAATGTATCATATATTTTAGAGTCAAAAATAAGGATTAACGCGTGTTAAAAAGACAGAACCTTAACAGCCAATTCAGTTTTTGCATTAAATGACTCCTTTCTTAAAAAGTTCCAAATGGAACTCCTTTTTAGAACTTTTGACTGCACTTATTATACAGTTATAAAGTTCTTGTTTACTAACTACTTTTCATTCCTTAGCCTACTTTTCGTTTTTATATGCCAACGCATTTCAAATTGCGCAATGGATTTTGCAGCCAGTTAGGCTGTGTTTCTTAAATAATGTATCTGATTTTAGCTACAGCTCCTATAMTTTCGTGTTTTTTTTGGTGACCCTGACTTTTTAAATAACTGCAGAGGGAAAAATCCATTGGAGTTAAATTAGGCGACCTAGTAGACTATACAACAGCCCGATGTCTTATCCATAGACCKCGGAAGATGTTATTCAAATAAAAGTACATATTAACTCTAAAATGTGACAGAGCGCTGTCTTATTGAAACTAGACATGGCGGTTTGACATTCTCGTCGGTTTTCGTAGGGAAATACGAGCACAATTTCAGGCACAATAATAGTTTCAAGCAGTAGGTTCAGATAGACATCTGTCGTTAGTTCCCATTTATGAAGCGTTATACTATATTTGAAAAGCTTTACCATAATAATTTAGAAACTCTAAGTAGCTATTTCAGCAGCTAAGCTGTCATCTTCAGTAGAAGTTACAACAGAGGTGGTGAGAACAAATCGTGCCAGATATTTTTAAGAGGTCGCTTATTCTAACTTCTACTGAAGATGGCAGCCTAGCTGCCGAAATGCGTTTTAGACTTTCTAAATTATTGTAGTAAGGGTTTTTTATATATGCACGTTTAGCTATTATTTTATCATCACCATCACATAAAACTGCATTCTTTGGCTGGGATAATCTTTATTTAGCTCACGGAGTAGAAGTACTTTGCTGGGTTTGTATTTGTTTTTTGATTGACATAAGTGAGTTATTCATAACGCTTAATGTATTAAGAGCTTGGGATATTTTATACTTATGAGTTTCTTTAAAAAATTTTTCTTTAAAATGCTATTAAATATCGTTTACAGAATAACCGTCGGAACAATAAAAACCAGTATCGACATCTGCAGAACACTCTTTGATAACTTTTCTCGTTCTCTATTTAAAAGCACGAATTCTTAGAAAAAAAATTGTTATTAAATTATGCAAAATAAACTCCAGGTTTTTTCAAAGATAATAAGAGGGTATTACTCGTACTTCGTAAAAAGTCGTTTGTTTGCCAGGAAAATGCCTTGACATGCAAAAACAAAAAGTAGGCTATGCAGTGAAAAATAAGTAGAAAAAACCTTTTTTAAGGATGTCTTGTTAAAAAGTTCATATTTATATAAAAAACGGGTTTTCGATACTTGCTAACGTAAGTAAAACATCCAAAATTAACTATTACGGAAACGTTTTCTTAGATTTGTATCCCCTTTCCAGAAATTACATACATTTATTAGCCCAAAAATAATTCTCCGGCAACTACTACCTTTAAGGGGGAAAGTATACTCGAAATTCGGTGAATTTTTTTTTGAATTGTTACTTGTCATCGAGGGCTTATTTTCTATATCGTATTTGTTTTACGACATTGATTTGGAAATGATTGATTGAGGGTGAGGGAAACGTTAACGCGAGTCGGTGGTGTTGCGGAAGACACTTACCAGTGGGTGTCCATTTCGTTGCCTTCCTTCCTTTTCCTCCAGCATACTTAGAACTATCGAATTATTCAGGTTTTCAGGCTTGGTCAGGTTCAAGTTGCTGAAAGACGAAATTTTGTCTTTAATGTATATACATATTAAGCCTGTCACATAAAGGGTGTAACATTTACTTTGGGAGATACTCAACCTATTTTGTACGGACAACTTTATATTACACCCTTTTTGATTCCCTGGAGAATTTAGAAGTGATTGTTTGGCGTTATTTAAGGTTTCTTTTTATATACATATATGCAACTCGGAAACAGAAAATGGAATTTTCAATTATGCACGAAACACTGTATACAATATCAACCTCATATTAGAAAAACAAATGTTTAAAGTCATTAAATACAGACATCAATTTGAACACTAAATCGCGGATAACTTAAGATTTTTATTTTAGAAATTATAAGATTCCTTATTAATTTTTTATAAAACAGTGTAGAAAATGTTGACAAGGTCTTTTCAGCATATCTAAAATAACAGCTACTGCACTGTATTTCATGAATGTCTGCATGGGCGTGCCTTTGGTGTAGGGGGGGGATAAAGCAGGAACGTCCTGTAGAGCATAATTCAGCATAAACAGAAATAATAAACGTTTAGAAAATATAGGTTCTTAAGTAGTTAATGAAGTATTTATTCCATGAATAATCTTCGTGGATTTTCTGCAAGGCGACTTAAAACATCTTCTGTGAAATAAAGACCCAAATTATTTATATGTTTTTTATGTGCACTGATCACATAAAGCCCCTTTATTTCTAATTCAGTTATTGATGAACTCGGTTAGGTGAGGAGCATTCAGCTGCATCGCTCTCGCGTTTAACAAAGGATGAGTTGATACATTTTATTTGGGAGCATAAAGATCCGTGATCCACATAATGTAAAATGATATCATACGAAGTACCAAGGGAACATAAATTTCACCTTAAAAGTTCTACTAATAGGAACACGATTTTTGATTCAGAATTAACACATATCAAAGACTAATGCATTMACCGATGCGCTTTTAGTACAGTTTCAACTTCTCACACTAGAAGCATCAGAAAAATTTAAAGTTGGGAGTTCAAATGTATACATAGGTGCTAAAGATACAATTGTAGTAATTTTTACTCCCTAGGGAAAGAGACTCCATGGAGAACTAACATTATTAAAATTCAAAATGGCAAATGCCGCAGCACTATGCGTCAAGTCAACCTTCTTGGATCGCCAGTGCATTGCACTTAAAAATTAACCGACTACTTAATATTTTAACCAAATTAAGTTTCATTTAAATAAACTGAAATATATTTAATTGCATTTTTAACAACACACCGGGTTTAATTAGTGCTGATAATGCTTTTACTGGATTCCTAAAACTTATATTAAAGAAGTTGACTTTCATAAACGTCAGTTCGGATGGATTTTTAGTTTTTTTTGTATTAATTGTTAAAATGTAATGTAAATTTAAAAATTTGATACAAAAGTTAGAGTTATCACCGAATATATGACAGATTCTGATGTGATTCGATATGACAGTAGTTAGTTGAACAATCTTTTTTTTTTTTTTGACAACGACTTATTAGAGGTCATTTGCAAGGGTCAAATATGAGTTCTGGATGAAAATTGTGAAATACACTTGCCTATAAATTATAATTTTGTAAATAAGCTAAATGTATTGGAAATTGGAATCGCCCAGAGTTGGCAACCCAGGTCCAGGGGGGAGCAGCTGCCCTCCCTTACCCCCCCCCCCTTCGGTACGTCCATGAAAGTCTGATTTGTCTTTTTCACCTGTCTTATCTTTTGGGGTTTCTAAACGATTTTTGATTGGCAGTAAAAATCCGTTTTAAACAAAATGGTTTCAAGATGTTTTGTAATCCTTTGGTAAGCCAAATACTAAAGGAATTTTGATAGATTTATATTAGAAGGTGGTAAAGGCAATGTGTTTTACTTATCTTCCTAAGTAAGTTCTATACTGTTCTACTAGAGTACCCATTCGTAATATGTTTGAGTTTTTTTTGAAAGTGTAATATCAATAAATGGTAATTCACTAACGTATTAACTAAGAAATTCAACATTGCTGAGAATGTTGCGGTTCATTGCTTATAAGTCTATTTGTGTGTGTAGCTTTTATGTACACGTCAAATTCGTCTTTTGTTTTTGTTGTTCCTCTTTCTTAACACCAGGACATCTAAAAACAAAAAACTTCCTTTTTCTTTCTTTTGTATTATGAAATTAATGCTCATGAAACGAAAATATAAGCTTTCCAAAAAGATGTATATGTTGCTTTTTTGGTGTCAAAAATGCCATCAACGTAACGCAGCTATATGCGAGTAAAATACTGGTTTTTAAAGTCTTCCATATCGGCCGGTCTTTATGTCGTTCGAAAAACTCTTTAGTAATATGGAAAGAAAGAAAGAGGTTAGCTTTTAAACTTTTAAATGCAGATCTACAAACTATATAAATTTTGGTTTTTCAAAATATCAAAAATATTGCGGTTACATACATGAAAGATTAAGCTAATGAGATGTAATGTCCTACAGAAGGACCTACGCATTTCAGTTGGTTCAAAACTCTTTTTTTAAAAAAGGAAAAAAACTGAGCTTAACCAGACTGCATCCAACTTGATAAGCGGAAAATTCTGCCCAAGCGTGCCTTAAAGAAAGCCCAAGTGTTTTTTTCGTATATGGCGGGTACTTACACTAAATCATTTCATTGCAGCCCCATCGCCAAGTATATTTAGAAAAGCCAACGATTATTATCGTTACTACCTAATAAATCGTGAATTGTTAACACAACAAAAAATCGTCAAGTATAAATTACACGACCAAACAAAACGTCCGAAAATAAACCGTCCAATTTCAGAATGAACTCATCGAGTCAGTTTTATTTCGACCTACTCGACAACAATACGCAAATAAATTAGTTAGCCTTAGTCAAAACAGATGGATCATTTCCACGTTTTAACAGTCGAGATTTCCCAGAACAATAAATGTGGTCCAGTGCTGTTCTGTATGATCATAAATCCGATAGCACAGTCATAACGATGATGAGTAAAGACCAGAACGTGACTCCAGTCGAATTCTTTGTTTGATAGCCCCTGCTTACGGAGTCAACGCAAATAACGTTGAGCTGTCAGTAAAAAAGAGAAAAAATATGTCATCATTGGCTTTCGATTTGTGGAATACACCGAGTGTTCTTTTTTAGATCTTGAATACACATTTATAGAATGCATGTATTTTCTTTAAACTGTAATTCCATTTCCTTTCTATTCAAAGTGTAGCAAATTTGAACTAGTTTATCGGTTATGCAGCAGCACTGATTACAAAGGCTTTTAATGCTGTCGGTTGCGATAAGAAGTTTACTTATCTATCCTTCCGTGTGATCTCAATAAGTTTTGTAGGCAATTCAATTGTTAGAAATTAGATATTCAATTTAATTATATATATTTAATTTAACATATTTTACTGTACTCTGGATGGAAGTAAGTTGTTGTATGTTGCAAATAACTGTTAAATACAATGTCTACCATTAGATAGACGTAGTGAAATTTTGGAAAGATTGAATTTTTGAGCGAATTAAAATTTAGGGGCTTTCAAAGACATGGAATTACAAAAAATAATTAGTTTCAGAAAAATGAACATGAACACCCAAAGAAGAATAGCGTTATAGAATAGTTCAGCGTTCTGAAGAACTTGATTCGATGATGATTGAAAGAGCCGCAATGAATGGCGTAAATACTCATACCTACATATATAGCTTGCAAAATGTCTTGAATGAATGGTCAATATTTTTATCAGTGTTTTCATTGATTTAAGAATGGCAATTATGCTTTTTTTAAATTAAGAAGTAACGTTTGAGCTTGATACAATCATATTCAAAAACTTTTAAGAATTAGTTGATTAAATTAATAAATTGTTTTCAATAAATTAATAAAATTAATAAGTCAGATTCCCCATTTTGTTAACCATATGGTTTCAATCAAATCAATCTTAATTGACGTTTAATAACCAAACACCAAAGGCTCTATTAAAGACACTCGTGAAACTGTTCAAATAAGTTCAGTAGCATAGAAATATGATAGCATATCATTGCTATAGAAATATTTTTCAAGAAAAATGCATTTGTTTCGAAAACACCTTATGAAATAGGCAAAGGGAAACGGTAACAATCGATAGCTTATTAAATCGGCATTGATTTGTGAGGATAATAAACATATTTGAAGCAGTCGAAACAAACAGCTATAAAAAGATGTTCAAAAATGAATTAAGCACTCTAATTCGTTGTGTTTGTGTCTCATTCAAAACAACCTACTACTTCAATCAACTAGATCAATATGGTTACCGCACTCAAGTCTCAAACTATCTTTATACTTTTTCTTAGCAAATATTCTGGTGTACTCGAGCAAATATGACAGATACTTTATTCCTCCCGCATTTATCAGCAAATCCACTTACATCTAAAAGCTGATCGCGACATGTCTGTTAAACAGTAATCAAAACCCTGATAAGAAATTACGAAGTTGATACAATATCTCAAAAAAAAAAAACGCACAGGCAATTACATAACGCATAATCTTTAAAGTTTGAAAACAACACATTTGTAAGTGAACTTCCATAAATCCTTTGATACAAATTCTAACGGGAAGTTCAACAGTGTCGACTTGTAATTTGCTTATGCCGATGATAGATTGCCCCGAGCAGCAGCAAGCTATTAGATGAAGATGCAGAACAAAGCAGCAACACATGTTTAATAAAACTCGACTTCAAAATCACTTGCTCTTAATTTATCACCGTGTAACATCTTTTGACTTACGATCGACTGGGTTCAGAGCACCCCACGACGTATCACAACACCCTCACTTTCGTTGCGAGGGAATTACCGATCATCCACTAAGTCGCGCTGTTGCCAGTTTTGTGGATTTGTTACCTACGTGGTATAACACTCATAGTACATCATAGTTTGGAAGCAGTTGTAGTAAAAAATGCGTACGTTTACTATGAAGAAAACATCGATATTTTTGTGACTTATATTAACATTATTGTTATCAGTTTTTAGAAGCACTAACACAGTTTAAAACAGAAGCCTTGAACTCTCGTTGGGAATACTAGAATCAGAGAAGTTTCTGCACATTGTTCAAATCCTGAAATTTTTAGAAAAAGCTTTCAAATGTCATCGGTAGATGCGAGAAATGATTTTTACATTTTTTGCTTTTTTTCTCACTCAGAATGAAACACAATCATGACCATGCAATAGAAGGACGTGACATGAATATGTAACTTTCAATCTGCTCTGAACAGTTACAACATGAAATAGGATAGGTGTTCTATTTTTCATTTGCCTTTTAAGTGTTTTTGAACTTATCATAATTTGAGTGTTGCTAAATTAAAAAAAAAACAATAAATATGTACGGTAGCACATAGCTTCTTAATTTTTAAACATAACAACAATAAGCATTGTTATTTACGGCAATTTTATACTTATGACAATAAATTGAATGGTTATTTGTAATTTTACAACTTGAAGAGAMATAAAACAACATTTATCCACTAAAAAGGAAAATGTACACCTATCATGGGGTGCCACCTATCGGCAATCCATAATAGCTTGAATTCGTTGGTAAAACCGTTTGTTGGGTACCCTTAATGAAGTTATTCGTAGCTACAACCTACATATAAGTTTTTTCAGGTGAAATTTAAATAATCGAGAAATAACAGGAAAATTTTGTGAACATTTGTAGGCACCTATATACAAGAAGAAATTACAAATAATAGAAACTCCCAAGAGAAGAAAATTCTTTTGAAACTCGTTTTTAGCATTGATTTCAGGTAGCGTTTGGGTTAAAAGAGATCGATGGTAATCTAATAGAACCTAGTATTACTGAATATCATTCAACAGTGGTCGGTATTTATACTTGTTACAATAATTCCTTTCTAGAGTTTTTAAAGATATTACGTTATTATTATTTAAACACCAAAGCAACAATGTGGTAGATATAAACCAAGTCCAGCTTTACCTTAATAGAAGAGTAAGGATGTATTGGAATGAACACTCTTATACGCCGGAGAGGTCCGCTAAATTGCTGGTACGATCTCCAGATTTCACCTATATGGAATATGTGTGTATAAACCAGTTAAACGGGAGCAACTGACTGTACAAGTTACAGACACACGATAAATCAAAGAGCACAAAGGTACAATGACTAAATTAAGACAATTTATTGTTTATTATTATATATAAATGTTGTTCAATTGTTTTTTTAAAATATGATTCTGCCATATCTTGAATATCTGTATACTGTTAAAACTTTTGCTACTCATCAGAAAGGTCAGTAGAATAAATAGTATACAGTTGCTGCACAACTTCTATGGATTCGCATCTAATGCAGTATAAGGCATTGTATTTATATACTATGCTAACAGCTGCCTATAGATGAATAAAATTTTAAAAATAAACTTATATACCTCTAGAGTGGCAAGTATAAAACGTGACTTAAATACTGCTATTTCCAGTATAAAAGCAGGAGTAATCTAGAAGTACTATCAAAAAAATGTGAAGTCATTAAGGCAATAAAAGTACTTAAAAATAAATAAACAAATGGTGAACTGCTGAAGTTGTTTTATCATCAGCTATTGCAAACGAAAATGTATTATTGATATTATTACTATATATTGTGCGAGTTACAAGTTGCAAATAAGGTTAGCACTTGCTTTACCTATACAATTGCAAAGAACTTGTTCTCACTAGTATCCATATTCAACGGAATGCAACATTCAAAACAGTGCCTTTTCCCATTTTAGTTGAAAGATGATAAAGATGATATTCGAAACTAAACTAGACCAGACAGATCAGCGACCACTGTAATCATCTATAAGTTATGATACAAAGCACAACATCGATTTGTTTAAGTTGTACATTATATCGACTGCATTTTTAATTCCTTAAGATTACCTGTGATTCGAATAATTCCGTMAATTTTTGATGTACAAACGCTTCCCATCAATCCATGCTTCTTCTATTATTTTTCTTTGATGACTGTAGTCCACTGCCCGATTGTCATAAACCCTTTATTATGAGAAGCCAGGAACCTCTAATTTTCACCAATTCTAAAAGTTCATATTTCTTTAAAATCTCGCTACAATAGCTATTTTTGTGTTTTTTTAAATAATAAAGTACCTTCATTTTTTTGTTACTCGCAATAGAGGGTTTAGTTATTTAAACCTAATGGTATTTTATGTTATCATCCACACTTTTTAGTGTCGTTGGTTCAAAATTCGGATAGTGGAAGTTTCGTTAAGAAATTTTCTTCCTAAATTTGCTTCAAAAACCTACATTTCGAAACAACAAATCGAACGTTTTTCATAAAGTTTTAAGCAATAGAACTATGGAGCAGTTTACTATTTCCTAATGTAACCGCTGTTTTCGTTTTTAAGTAATAAACTCTTTACGTAAATATTACTGCAGTAGTACCAATTGTTCTTTAGTTTCTGGCTTTACAATTAAGTCGTATTTGCCATCGTCTTTCACAGGCTAAACTATAGTCGCCAAAACCAACTCAAAATACCTACACAGGTGATCTATATACGTGTATTGTAGAGAGTAATCTCTATAAATCAAGATGCTGGACAAAATAGCGAAGATTTGAAGAAACAATCAAAGTGATTCACAGAAAGACTGATTTTGTAAATATGTAGGTAACATTTTTATTTAAAATTCACAGTGGGCGACAAGTTGCAAGCGTTTAAGTTTCTTGAATCTAAATTAGTTTTTTTTTCTAGCACCGAAGTATAAGTATTTAACGAGTATCTATTTAAAGATAATTAAGGTTTATTATTATAATAAATCACATGAACTGTAACATTGCTCACTGTTGATAAAAAAACTAAACTCAGCTAATTTTCTATTATACTCTGACAGTCAATGCGCCCATGAAGAAGGGATAAATAAGCCTCCCAATGTCAGCAAAATTAACATCATCTCTCAAATCTCTATAATAATTTCAAGGATGTCAACAGCTAAAGTTTCTCTTTAAAGTTTCCATATTGCATTTGTGTAGGTATTTCATTAGAAAACAATGAACAAGAAAAGCTGAACCAAACAATTTATTTTTTTATTTTTTCGTAAAGTATGAACTGCACTCTACCTCGCTTGAAACAAAAGTTTCTGCTATTTTCTCGAAAGCCACAGGATGAAAGCAACTTAAACTTGCGGTAAAAAAGTCAATGCAGAACGACTCTTCTTTTCCAGTTGCGTATTATATAGGACGCAAAACTACACAACTTTGTTCATTTAACAGACTTTCTGTCTATTACCATCTTCAAGATTCTAATAGTGAAAAAGGTCATGTGGGAATGTGGGGTTTATAGCTTTAGTATATATGTTATATTCCAGTAAAAAAATAACACAATGGCTCGTTCCTATCGTACGTATAACTTATTTCAGGGAGACGAAAAGGAATGAAGATGAGGGAATCAACTGACTATGATTAATCCTCATTCAAATACTTTTGTTCTTTTATGTGGAATGCAATGGCTACAGACCATGCTAAAATGTAATTAAGCTTTCCTGTATTGAGCAAAATGTCTCACAGAGTGATAAGCCTTGCCCGTCATCAATTCGGCAACGCAGCGCCGGCAGACATATGAAGTGGCGCCCTGTCAGAAACAAGTGACAGTCAAAGAGAGGCTTTAAAATTGAGTCTCGCCGAGAAACATTCGAAAGAGGCGGCCTACTGCGCCGCCACATCTACAAAGCGCCATTTTAATGCGCGAAATTGAATTTATGATGGATATTTTATACACTTTGATGCGTCGGTATCCTGCAGATTTTATAATTACGTGTTCTGCGGGCCGCGTCTGCTTCTGAAGGGCGCGAGGGACGACTTTTTCGGTTGACGCCCGACAATGCCGCGTGATTATTATGATTACGAAGACGGGGAAAAAATTCGGATGCCGCAAGGGTTAAGGCTTTACCTGTCGCAGCTACCTGTTTCCGTTGTTCCGCGTTTAAAGGGTTTTCGGGGTTAACCCATTACTATCACACTAGGAGCGGTTGCACGGTGGTTGGCCAGGGAATTTATACGTTTTTAACAAGATTCCGGAAAGGGGTTGATTAACCTCAAGGGTTGACCGTGCGAAATTCGGTTTTTTCTGCATTTCGAATGGAAATGTCAATGAGGAAGGGTTCGATGATTTCTGGAAAGGGCGTGAAGGCCGATCGGTATCTTCTCGATAAAAAAAAGGGCTGACGAGAAAGGGTAAATTGAGATATTCTCACTTCAAAAAGATAAAAGTACTAAACAAATCCAATTTGCTCTTATTGTGTTTCGGTATGCATTCATGCACCTTGGCGATTTTAGGTTTCCAATATTAAAGTTCGAAACTGTTTGTAATTCTTATAGTGTATTGAACATGTTTTGTATAAATATTTCTGATATTGAACGTGCTGTAAAAAAGCTTAAAGCTAATGACATTCCAGTCTTTCTTGTGGTAGATTGTATTAATTGTTTATCTGCACCACTATGTCACATCTTTAATTTAATATTGGCATCAACTTGGTACCCTACTGCAAGGAAGGCTTCCCGGGTTGTCCCGATACATAAGTCAGCTGAAAAAACCGATACCAAAATTATCAACCTATCGCTATCATGTCGAATTTTGCTAAACTATTTGAATGCATATTATCAGAAGCCATCTCCTCGCACGTTAAATGTGGTATTGCGCCGCAGCAGCATGACTTTATTAAAGACCGATCTACAGTGACAAATTTGCTAGAGTACCCACTTTGTCTCCTCGGCTATGGACAGCCGCCTTCAGGTGGATGCTATTTATACAGATCTGACCAAAGCCTTTGATCGGGTTCATCACTGTATCCTCCTCAAAATGCTACGTAACTTTGGATTGTGTGAGAGTCTCATTGCCCTGATTTACTCCGCGATGAAGGAAAGAGTATAGTATGTTGAGTATCGTGGGGTCAGATCCTACTCTTACCGAGTGAGCAGTCGTGTAATTAAGGGCTCAAATTTAGGTCCCTTATTGTTTATAATTTTTTACAATGACGTAATATCCCAACTATCTTGTAATGCCTACATGTATGCGGACGATCCCAAGATCTGTACTGTTGTGCGGAGGCAGGGCAGGCACTGCAGGGGGACATAGACTCTTTGGTAGGCTGGTGTAGTCTAAACGGTTTACAGCTTAATGTAGGTAGGTAAGTAAATGCAAGAAAATAATCTTTTCCAGGGGTATGCATCGCATTAGATATTTCTACAACACTGAAAGCACTTCCTTAGAAGATTGTCATCAAGTCCCCGACTTGGGTGTGATATTGGATACTGATTTGACCTTTGTTCCTCATATAGTGCATATCTGTGACGTCTCTATGCGACTACTGGAATTTCTGTTTCGCAATGCCAAAGATTTCACAAACGTCGATAGTATAAAGCTTCTCTTTTACTCACTAACAAGATCTAGACTTGAATATTGTGCAGTTGTTTGGAAACCTAACCACCAGATTTACATTGACCTGCTTGAAAATGTCCTCAGAAAGTTTGGTTAATATATATRMCTGAAGAAAATCAATTCATATCCTGTGAGGCATTGTAGTAAAAAAATCCTCCTTAMCGCTGTTTGTGAGAACTCGCTCAATGCTCGCAGAGCTGTATCCAGTCTGATATTTTGCATAAACTCATTGGGACATGTATTAATGATGCTGCTCTACTGRGCCAGGTTAGGTTTGCGGTGCCTCGACTAAACAGTGGGTGCTCTTTAACATGAACCCCATACAAACCACCATTTTAATTCCGCTTTGCTGTCTTGTTTTCGTTTATATCATAATTATATTGCTAATTCCAAATTTGATATATTTAGTGTAAACTTTTGTCATGCCAAAGTTAAAAAAAATTATAATGAAATTTGATGCATAATTTGTATAATATGACTTTGTTTTAGTAGTAGTAGTTAAACCCGTCTCTATAATGAATCCTATTCAGTATTCCACTTATGTATTTTAAACTTGATTTCCTATCTATGTTAATTATTCTCATATTGTTTTAAATTTGTGTTGTATCATTGTGTATGCTTCCACTATGGACCGCCCTGGTCCGCTGGAAATAGACTTTATTATTATTATTATTATTATTATTATTATTATTATTATTATTATTATTAATAAATTTGTGTTTTTTTTGTAGTGTAGAGCAGATGGAGCGAAATTAGTAGGTAATGTTTTCACGCGGAGATTATTAAAAAAAAACAATGTTTTCTTATATAGCATGATTCATTAGGATTAGGAGGTCTGTGAACTGTTGAGTAGTGACATAAAAATATGTCGATTTAACTAAACGCTTATAACTAGGTACGAAAGTTTATATTAACGGAAATATATATGTACAGTACAGAGTGTCAAAGTTATGATATATATTTAATATGTTTGGAATCAGTACGAGATAATATTATTAAGTTTGGTATCCGGGCCCTTTTCGAGTGGAGCTGAGCAAATTTCTTGATAAATTTGTTGTAACTTCTAAAACTTACATGGATGCGTATTATAAGTAGAATCCTGACAATCGTCGTGGTAGAATTTACTCATTCACTATTATTATCAATTGCGTTCGAAGACATCTTCTATCCTGGATTAGGTCCTTTCTTATGAACAGAACTTGCTCAATGCATGTGCTTGGAACGAGCTTTCGCTTTCGCTGTACCACAAGGTTCACTTCTTGGTCCCTTTCTATTCTTGGCGTATACAGCAGATCTTGGACTACCCATTAAATATAAGCATGTTTTACTCGAACCTCGGACCTCCATTTCGTTATAAAAAGTGGTCTGCGGACTGGCTAATTCATCTTAGTAGCAGCAGAATCCTATATTTCTTTTTTCAAAAACTTTCCACACCCTAAACCGCAGACCTTTTCCTGCATTAGACTCCTTCTTGAACTTGCTGCAACCATGTTGTCCTATTGGCTTATAAGAGGCTCTCAATGATGTTTCTATGTATGCTATGGTACATTTCATGTACCGAACGGCTTAGATTATTAAGATTGTCATCTAATTTTCATGTCCAAGGTCATAAACGGACATTTTGTTGGGGCCACTAAAGAACTATTTGTACTGAATCGTGATCCGCGGCTTTGTGGACACGGTCTATAAGCTGCTAAGRGGGACTTTTAGAAACAAGTGCATTCCTTCTCAAAAGAATCTTCAACGAGTGGAATTGGTTACTACATTCAGTTGTTATATCATTATGGAATGATACCTTCAAGAACGGCCTAGATTTTTTTTCTCAATACGCGTCAGTGATGGGACTAGTGTGCGTTTATGGCCCGCTTCGCTGTGATTTTATGACGATAGTAATAACAAAATTAGGTCAGTATGGAAATGCGACGCGCTCTTTTTATTTCCATAATTGTTTTCTTTAAATAATGCAAAAACAGCCTGTTGCTGAATAAAAAAGCCAAAGTTTCCAAACGCATTAGATAGAATTTTGACATTCTCATTCACCTATCTGTAAATCTATTCCAGTATGTCAGGTTTCCGAGATATCAGAATTCTGTATAATCCCGCCAAATAAAACATTAAAAAAGACCATAGAGACAGAGGCAGCAAAYATCTTATCTCGATATGTAAACTGATTATTACCAAGGTCGCAAAGAGAAATATCCGTTAATCTTATTGCAACACACAGTTCTGGCTTTAATTTAGCTCAACGATAAATTCAATTTCCAAAACCTTTTTTTTTTAGAGAAATAGAAAGCTCTCCAATACGTGCATCCGTGACTTCATCGCTACAGTAACAAAACTCACTTAAGTTTCTTATGTGTTATAGTACCAGCGACATATTCACAAATGACAAGAAGTATCTATCAAAAATAGTTGTATTTGGTCCTTTTCTAATCATAGTTACTGAGTTAATAAAAATAACGTACACTATATATTCTGTTCAAAAACGATCTGTGTGCCATTATTCAGTTTTTGGCAGTTGAMGGTTTAKCCATTACTCGAGAACAAAAGGGTATATGGCGATGACAGATATTGTCATCTGGCAAACTTGAGCAGGAAATTTCAGCAAAAAGAGAACACATTAACGATTTGGCTCCTCATGAAACTGCACTGTCGCTGCATGAGACGAAACTATGGAACAGCTGGAAAATGTTTTATATGCAAATAAGGATGTCAAAGTTATAGAACTTTCTTATATCGTTCAAGTTTGTCAATTAAAAAATATCTTACAGCATCTAAACACATTTCTACTTAACAATCGCGTACTAAGTAACAAGTAAATCCACGAAAGCAATTGACTGCATCAACAGACTGATTGCTAGGTGCTATCACGACACCTACTATAAACCTAATGGATTTCCATCATTTATCTCTCGGAGTGACACGACGGCGAGGGGTCCACGCGGTGTTTTGCTATTGACTCTCGTTTTTTGCACTTCCGACGCTTAGTTCCCACTGCGATTAGGGGGCCATTATCTAAACCGCAAGTGTCTTTGATTCGCAATAATTAACACATCCTACGTTGGCTTCCGTGATAATTGCAGCCGGTGTAATCTCAGCCACAGTTCCGTTTAGGTCGTACGGATGGGAAAAGTGAAATTAGCTGTTATCAGAGTGTAAGGCGGCTGGTAAATAACATAACGGATTAACTTTACTTGCGCTTTGTATTTAATAAGGTTCTATTGGCAACTTGTTAGGTATACACGTAATTTTTTGTTGTTGTCGTTTTATGATATCTCGTTCGATATTGTACACTGCTACTCATCAGTTTTCAGCAAGAAATGCTATGAATTATGCATATGACATATGTCTATCTTTTAACGATAGCTTACTATAGTACTATACCCATTCTATATTCTAAAAATAGTGATAAACAATGCGGTAATTGGAAAGCTATTTAGAGGGATACAGTATTAATCCTTATCAGCTTAAATGCATTAGTTACTTTAATCATTTCATGTATATAATTACGAGAGTCATGTCATAATTCCTGCACATATCAAGCTGGCGCTGAACAGGTGATGGTAAAAACAAGTCTATCAATGGGACATCACTTAGCTATATGGTAAATATCACAAGAATTAGAAATACGATTAAAGTAAGAACACATAAGATTAATTGGCGACCGAAGTGAAACATTTGTGCGACTATTGCTACAATACAAGAAAGTTAACCTTCTCAAGCAGCGAACTGTGATGTTAACTGGAACCCGTCTAACAAGGTTTGATGATTATACCCCCTAGGAGGATAATATCCTATGATTAAGTAAAACATAAATGTAAGTAGCCTCCTCTGGACAGATTCGAGCTGAACGATATGTGTCTTGTAAATGGGAAACCAGACCAAAACTGCACATTCCAACAGCGAACAAGGGAAAAGTATAATGTTTGCAAGGTACCCAATCGTCTGAACTCTCCGCAGTTTATATATAAAAATCCAAATGATTTTTAAGACGAATTGATAGTGTTCAATTGTGTCAGCAAAAGGTAAACTTGTATTCGAAAATAACACCGAGGTCCCTGAATTTATTCACCCTGTTCCAATTTATGCCGTTAACATTATATTAATAGTCAACTATATTATGTTTTCTGGAGAAAGAGAGAACAAAACATTTGGAAACATTAAGATGTAAGTGATTAGTAGGACATCATTTATTTAGATATAGAGATTTAGATTTAGTTGATCGAAAATCAGTGAAGATAACGTCCACCTGACCAAGTCCATCCAATACTTCAGAAGCGAATTGCGAGAATCATGCTAAGTTCGTTATAGTATATCTTCCACGCATAAATCCATGTTGAGCGGAATATATATGCTTATAGATTATACCCTCAAAAACCTTCACAAACTTACAAATTAGGGAGATAGGACGGTAATTTTCAACCTGGGAAAATTTGCCCTTTTCTATTACAGGACAAATGTATGTTTTTCTCCAAATTTTAGAAAAGACCGATGAACGTAGAACAAAGTTATTTAACTTATATGAAACAGCGGAACAGCAAACACAGAAGCGCAAAGCTAGGAATGAGCGTTACAAATCTCATCGTCAAAGATGAATCCAGACTAACAGAAGTGGGGTGGGGTTTGTACTTTACACAGACTCAATACATATATTACTGAGGAAACTAGCAAAGGCATTTACAATATCTTGTGGGTTGGATAGCTCCAGATAATTGTGTACGTCATAACGCCAGGAATTCTAGCGTTACCCTTTTTATACTCAATAAAAGACCATAGCTTATTTAGATCGGTAGAAATTGCGGTTTCAACACTAGACAAGTAATCCTTGTTAGCTAACGTAATTGTCTTTTTAATATAACTATGACGGCTTTCAGGGCCGGCAATATTACCATTATTATTGTTTCTTTCCGGGCATAATGGCCGTGGTCCAGGAGAAGATAAATTTAATGTTTCACCCAAAAATTATGTTCGGCATCATCAGAAGGAGAAGAAAAGCTAGGCAGTCGTTCGCAGCTGGCCGATGAACAAGTGGAACTGGCTCTGCTACCTGACAGGATGACACGAAAGGTAACATGTTAAGAGCTCAGAACATTTTGCAGATATCCTACGAGGGCACACCGTGAACGGCAACGTCATGATAGTGAGTTTCGATGTAGTGTTACTCTTCATAAGTGTTCCGGTAGAAGAGACTCTACAGATAATTCAAGATAATTTTGTTCCAAGGCAGATGCTAGACTTAGCAAGATTATGACAACCACATACTTCTTGTGGAATGGAGACATCCATGAACAGAAAAGCGAAGCGGCCATGGGATTACCGTTGTCACCTGTCATCGCCAATATCTTCATAGAGACGTTCGAAATGGAAGCGATATAGTCCAGCGACAAGAAGTTGAAATGCCGGTATCGTTATGTGGACGACACATTCGTTATATGGTCACACGGAATGGATGTCCTGCAGAAATTCAAGGACCACCTCAACCAGCAGCACAACGACGTCCAGTTCACTATGGAAATTGAAAAAGAAATGGATGTCTTCCGTCCCTGGACGTCCTAGTAAAACGCAATAGTAACAGAGTCACAAAGTACGGACCAAACGCCGCATCGCTTCACCATCCATTGCAGAAGAGGTCATTCATTACCACACTATTAAATGAAGCCGAGAAGATTAGTGACGCAGAAAGCAGAACAGATTCAACATGTCAGGAGCGCCCTGCAGACGAATTGTTATAAGAAGAAACATACATGCCTAGCTACCATACGTTTCCGGGGTAAGATACAGATTAAAGAAAATACTGTGGAAGAAGATCGCAGTAAGACACAACGCAGTGCGAAAGATAGGACATACTCTACCATCGGCCAAGGACAAAATACTGAAACTACACACCAAGGAACTCTACCAGCTCCAATGTCAATGTGGAAAAGTCTACATCGGACAAACTGGATGCAGCATACAATATCGTATAAAGGAACACCAACGAGATACAGCATATGAACGCACTTACAGATCTGCGATAGCCGAACACGAAGCAGGAGGCAAGCAACACATCATCAGTACGGACGTACGGACCCTTGTAAGGAGCAGCCTTTACCAACAAAGAATTGTGAGAGAATCTCTGAAGATAATGAAGTAACCCAACAACTTTGACAGAGTATACGGCTATCGCTTGAGCAGAATTTGGAAGACGGAACTTGATCACCGGAATGGAACCGATAAGCATAGAGAAACACCTAACCAGCCAAACGGATAGTTACTAAGTATATAAGTCACGACAATGAATGATTTTACCAATCAGATACGGCAAGTGTTGAATGACTTTCCACGAAGCCAACATCAATTAGTAGTAGTTGAGATACAGATTAAAAATGTGCCATCACTTGAAAAACCACGATGGAACTTTCAAAAAGCGGATTGATTAGGATTTAGGATTCAAATTGACATGAATCTTCGATGGGTCCCAGCAACTCCTGAAAACTACGAAAGATTTGTTGGTGTTATAAAGGCTGCTGCAAAGAGAACAATTCAAAGAGGTTTTTGAAAATGCTACGTTCCTTGGAATAAAGAAACTGATGCCTAGTATAGACAGTATCAAGCTCATTCCAGTTATGAAATGGCTGACAGGATTCTTGAATCCCTGAATCAATCTCGGAAGAAAAAATGGAATACTCTAATGCAGAGCATAAACTTCACCAACTCCAGTCGCAGCAGTTATAACCTGCTGAAAAAATTAGATCCAAACATTAATGAAACACATAAACCAATATCATTAATTTCGCTTAATGTTTTAGCTTCTCGACTGGTTAATATCTCAAATTCTGTTCAAATATCTACGGAGCAATTAAAAAAGATGAAGAAAAAACTTCGTCAGTTAAGAAAACAATGCGAACCTTCAGTAGAGCTGTCACAATTATTCTCATTGGAAGAACTCCAGCAAGCTATTTGTGCTCTGAAAACCCGCAAAGCTGCTGTTTTTGATGGTATTTACCCAGAATTCTTGAAAAACTTGGGTCGGATGCTTTAAAATGGTTGTTATTGTTCTATAATAATATTTTTGATACATGTACTCTTCCAAGTTTGTTTCAGAAAACAAAGGTGAGTGCTGTCTTAAAACCTGGTAAACCTCCAATTGAAGCAGGAAGTTACCGACCCATTGCTCTCCTGAGTGTCTGCTACAAGTTACTAGAGAAATTACTCTACCAGAGAATAGGACCTATTATTGAAGACTCACTCCCGAGGGAACAAGCAGGTTTTACGAAGAACAGAAGTTGCTGTGACCAAGTCTTGGCTCTAACAACATATGCTGAAGTTGGTTTCCAGAAACGATTGAAACCTGGAGTAGTGTTCATATACTTGGCGGCCTACGACACTGTGTGGAAAGATGGGTTGATCCTCAAACTATTTAATACTCTGAAATGTGGAAAGACTGTGAAGCTCATCGAACGTATGCTATCCCAACGTCAATTCAGAGTGTTTTTGGGAGAGAAAAGTAGCAAATTAACTTTTCTGTACTTGAACAAAACCTTTCAAGTGACATCGAGATTATGAATTGCTATTTTAAAACCTGGCGCTTGTGCCCTTATCCATTGAAGACAGAAGTAACTTGCTTTCATCTCAACAATCACCAAAAGAGGAAACAGCTTCAAGTTATGTCAAGTAACATAATTCTTAAACATAACTTCTCGCCAAAATACCTTGGAGAGACCCTAGATACGTCTCTAACGTACAAGAAACATCTAGAAAACGTGAGTAAAAAATTACAGACTAGAAGTAACATTCTGCATAAGCTTGCTGGTACAAGTTGGGGTGCAAATGCAAATGTACTCCGTACTTCTGCAACTGCCTTGCTTTATAGCACTGCTGAGTACTGCTGTCCTGTTTGGAAAAACAGTCATCACACAGGAAAAATTGACATTCAGTTAAATACTGCAATGCGAGTAATCATTGGAACAATTAAGTCAACTCCATTTCCTTGGCTTCAGATGCTTTCAAGCATTGCTCCTCCGGAGATTTGCAGACAGTTCTCTACATATAAAGCTTGGCAAAAATATCAATCAGCTCCTAATGGGTTTCTGATTTCCCGAGATCTGCAAGAGCTACCTACAACTCGGCTAACTTCTAGAAAACCTCTGTGGACAGAAGATTTCCTTCGTGCTCCTTATACCATTGAAGATGGATGGTGTTCTGTTTGGCAACTTAAGAAACATGATATATTCAATCAGCAGCTTATAGACGATCCTACGGAAGAGGCAGCAGGAACTGACCTCCCAAGAAGGTCTTGGGTCACTCTGAATCGCCTTCKCACTGTTCATGGGAAATGCAAGTTTTTTCTTAATAAATGAGATTCATCTATCAACCCTTCTGGTGAATGTGGAGATCCCCTCCAAACAATTGGACATATGATCAACAGATGCCCCCGTACAGGATGGCCTGGTGGTTTTGCGTCTATCCATCGTGTTGATGAAGGTGTTAAAGACTGGCTTAAGACAATAGAGATCTGATTGGAGTTTTCTGTGGTTTTCTTCAATACTCTATCCAGAATAAATACATGTATGTATCTATTATGGATAAAGCGCAAATGCGAGATCTCTTATCGTTGAATGAAAATATTTTTTCTTTCAACGCTTTTATAAAAGTCGACCGTAGTCGCATGAAATTAACAGTACTGTGGAATGTATTAATGATTTTCATAAGAATATATATATACCAGTCAGATTCCTTCTGAAGAAGCCCATAGTATGCGGCGAAACGTCAAGGGTAAATTCTGCGACCAAGACAACAAACCCGGAAGAACTTTCTACGATATTGTACATATCATTAAATAACCGTGACACTATGCCAACAACAATAATACAGATCCTAAGCTCACGCAAACTTCTAACTGTTACTATTATTTGACCAGCTGATAAACTGGTGTCACTATTGCAAAGTTCATTCGCTTATTTACTGCAAAAGAGGAAAACCCGTGCGACAATACCTCACGGCGTCTGAATTTTCCAAGAAATTCCGGCGACATAGCTCCCTCGCATGGAATTCTCATTCTCAGTATCTGTCTGTTATCAGAATTTGATTAGGACGTTCGGTTCCACTCCACTCCGGTTATAAATAACAAACTTTTAGATTGAATTTCCATCCGCTGCGCCCGTTAATATTTTATTAGTCCCCTCCCTCTGGATCCCGGGTTGAAAAACAATGCCGACCAAAACATCTGCGCGTGCGAGGATACTCGAGAAATGAAATCTGTATATTCGAATGTAATCGATTTATGAATGCCACTCGAAAAACGGCGTTATTTGTTTCTGTTCAAAGCTCCGGCAGAACAGGCAGATGTAGGAGCGCGTTTCGTTTTTGTTTTCTAGTGGATTGATGTTAGCGACAGATTTGTTGCATTCGGTAGTTTAACAACCGAGTAACATGGACACGTTGCTTAAAGCAACGAATACCATTTTCGAGGAAATAGCTATTTAGGTCGAAGTATCATGACGATTAAATAGATAAGATGTATTTTTTCCTAGAATATCATCTGTAGTCGAAATGCTCTAGCAACCCAATTTCTGTTCCTTGAATTATTTGATAAGGAAATCATATATACTACTAGGGTCTTCTGTATCTTGCAATGTACCATTCAAGTGGTAACTCCGTAATGATTTTTATCGTTACGTTACGATAGAATGAGCCGTTTTTGAGAAAAAACCCGTTTATATTGAAGTAACCAAGTATGCCATCTTCAAATTTCTGTATTTTATTCATATTGCCTCTCAAATTGTTCAGTTTATATTTTGTATCGGCTTTGGGAATGGGGCATATTTGCCACGTCCTAGGGGGTATGTTCTTAAATGGACGAGAAACAGATGCGCTTCAGTTTCAGTGTGTTCCTTCAATTGTTCACAGGTTAGTAGTACTGTTTCAATTTTTAATTTTTATTGTTTGTGTTTTTTTTCAATCACATTATATAATTACTTTTAAACAAACTCCATTGTCATTCAATCAACGCAGTTGTTTAACTCAAACTGTTGGAGTCAACGGTAACATTGCAAGCTATGCTGCTCTTGTAGTCTTCTTTTTAAACTATTGATGTCATTTTCTTAATTGTATTCTCGTATTCTTTGATTAGCTGTATCCACGCAGAAATAGTTAGACGTGATGCCTGAAAGTGTGATGTTAGAGCCTTGATGCAGGAATTAATATTTTCTCCCGTGCTGGGCAAACATCTGGTAAAATAAAAACCGAGATTTTTGCACCAAACCATTCAACTATATAGCTGAGTTGCCTCAGTACCTTAGTACCTGCTGACCATAGTCGGCTATGCTAACAAAAATCTCTTCAGTTTTGAATCTTGAGAGTGAAAGTGATATCGAACACAGATCTAGAATTGGCAGTTCATTCATTGTTTTAAATAACAATTTTCACCAGCATTGCTACAATTAATTAGCCCTCCGAATTTGATCTTGTTTAGTAATAAATTAGATGTTTTGAGATTGTTTCGTATTATTTATGATTACATCAAATCTCCCTATTTACGTGAGTAACCAGTGCATCGAAGGTACGTTTAACTAAAATAACACAACGTAGGTAATTACTGGACGATCACATCTCAATCTAAATCTCTACGAACCTGGGTATGTTACATTACAATATATTTTAGCCAGCTCAGCTACAAGAAGACTTCCCTTTTCCAGGATTTTCAAAGTGTGCTTTGGCAACAAAAGCGTACTAAATAAAAACATTATAGGGTTACAAGTTTTATTAAATTAATGTGAATAACAATAGTAACAGATATACTAATGCAGAACTACGTGATATGCAGAATTACTAAGGGTTATCTCATGGTAATTATTTTGAAGCAAATAAACGTCTTGGAGCAAGTTTTCCAACTAGAAGGATATAATTAGGTAGCTTGGAAACAAGCTGATTGAACGTATCAGATAACTCTGACGATCGTTTCGACCTAGAGCGGTCATTGTCAAAGAGATAACAGTGTTATACTAAACTCAGATGTGCAGAATTTTGTTTGCATCCCCTTTTTTACAGGGGTTGTAAAATACAGCTGTAAAATCTCTCACCTGGGTTTGAAGATCGGCTTTATAATTTCGGCAATATTAAAGGCGTTCTGGACGTGCGAATTTCTATTTGTGTATTTGCCAAATGTTTTTTCTGATGCTGAACTTTTTTAATTTCCAAAAGTTCTAAAAGGTTCAGTTTTTTACCTTTCCTTTCGCAATGCAAAATTTTGACGTCGTTTTCATCTAAGTGATGGTTATTTCTTATGCAATGGTCAGCAAAACCTGTTGTGCTTTTGTTTGAATTTATATTCGCAACGTGTTCTTTAGTTCTGTTTTTAATAGCTCTACTTGATTGTCCTATGTATATCATGTCACATTGCATGCATTTTGTTTGGTAAATGCCGGTAAATTTATTGGATTTTGGCTTATTGTTAATTAGAAGACCTCCCAAATTGCACTTATTAACCTCTATTGCTTTTATTCCGAGTCTATTCAGCCTATTTTTAACACAAACACTAACTCCTCTGACATAATTTACTGCGGCAAAAATATGTTCTTTTTCATTGATGTTAGCATTGTACAGCATTCTTTGTATTCTAATTTTATATTGCTTTTTAAATATTAGGTCCACAATTTTTGTGTCGTATCCATTGTGAAAGGCTATTTGTTTAATTCTCGTCAATTCTTTTTCGAAACCTTCTTTTTTAAGTGGTATATTTATTAGTCTGTTTATTAAAATATAAAACACGGAATGCTTAATCTGTAACGATTGATTTGAAGAGGCCGGGATTGTAACATCTGACTGTGTTGCTTTGTATAAATTTCGAAGTATATTATACTATTTTTTTACCGACATTGATAAGTCCAGAAAATGAAGAACTCCATCCTTTTCTTTTTCTAGGGTAAATTGAATCTTTTTATTTATTGTATTTAAGAATTTTAAGAATACATCCAACTGCCTGTCAGTTCGCGTCCAAATAAAAAAATATCGTCAACATACCTAGTCCAGAATAATACATTTTTAATAATTTCATTTTTCTTTGCAAAAAGCTTTTCTTCGTAATTTGGCATGAAAATTTCGGCCAAAAGTGGAGACAAAGGTGAACCCATTGCCGGTCCATCATCTTGATTGTAAAATGTGTCATTGAACGTAAAATAATTTTGATCTATGCAAATTTCCACAATATTGAGTAGTTCAATTTTTTTCTGTGTTTGACAGGTGGCAGTTCTCTATTTTATTTTTGAGGTTTGTTAAAAATTCATTTAGGGGGATAGAAGTGAAAAGATTAAACACATCGAAGGAGACAAGAATAGCGTTATTTGGTATTGATAATTCTTTTACCTTGTTCGCGAAACCTACGGAATTATTCACGCTGTATTTGTACTGACATTCAGTTGAATCCATTCAACATAGAAGGATACAGCAGCACCATTCATAGAATACTAGGCGAGTTCGAATCATTCAAATCTAGACTGTATGATGTAGGCCGTAGACGGACCACTCGAAGTGTGAACACATAAATCCGCACTCTAAATTGAAAATAATCTAAATACCAGTGTAAGATTAATTGTGAATCAGGAGAATATTCCAAGGAGTATAGTGCATGGAATACTGAAAGAGCAACAGCTGTACCCTTATCACTACCAAAAAGTTCAAGGTCTATCTCCTGAAGACTACATGGCTCGTGTAAACCTTTGTAATACTATTGTCAATCTCCATAACGAGGACATAAATTTCATACATTCTATTCTTTTCATCTTCGTTTGAATGAAGAACGTGGTTTCTAAAATAAGTTTTCTGTTAACGTGTGCGCTGGCATTGTAGAAAACTATCTAATTGGACCATATTTTTCCCTCCTAGGAGGGATTTATTTAGGTTTCCTAAAAAACGATTTGTCCGTTCTCTTGGAAGAAGTACCTCTTCAAATGAGAGGTTCCATGTGGTTGCTTCAAGATGGAGCGCCACCCCATTTTAATATTGATGTGACAGAGCACCTGAATGAAGCTTATTCTTATTCAGATGGATTGGACGTGGCAGTTATGTACAGCGCCCCGCAAGGTCGCCTGATTTAAACCCTATTGATATTTTTTGAGGCTATCTAAAATCTCTTGTATATAAAACCCCCGTTCATAATGTTTACGAACTACGACTAAGAATTGTTGATAATTGCGAAGCAATTCAATAGGACATTGGTCTATTAGCAAGGGTTCGTCCTAACTTTCTTAAAAGAGTGCATTTGTGTATTGACATGAAAGGAAATAATTGTAAAACTTGAAATTGTGTTTAAGTATACTAAAGTTGTAAATAAACTTGAATATTTTTTGCAATAAATTTGTCAAAACTCTCTTGATATGAATGCATCTCTTTGAATATGATGAGCTGGGTAAAATTTTAAATGGTTTTTTTTCTCGAAAACGGCTTAATCTTTATAATACAACAAGATAATCTTTTTTAAGCTTTTATAGCGATCTTAATTTCTGTGATATTAGAATTTATAAATAATCACGAATAAAAAGGTTCTGGGTGATAATTTAAAAGGCAAGTGCAGTTTAAGCCCTTTAGCAGTGAAGGATCTGCTTTGAATTTAAACAATAAAGGCACAATGATATAGACAATATGTGTGCCAAGTGTGAATATAATCGATACAGAGGCAAAAAAGTTATTAAAAAAATAGTCGAAAGAAAAAATGATCGTGACGTGATCATTCTGACATTCATAATCGCTTTTATTTCCTCTGACTGTAATCTAGGCAGTGTTCTTAAAAAGGCATCGTTTAAATTGAAAAAAGGCAAACGTGGTTGCAAAAAATTATCTCATTCCATATCTATGAGGCTATTTAAATAGCTTAGAAACCAAGATAAAATTTGGTTCCTCTAACCTGTTTCATTATTTTTGCGAAATTTGTACAAATTCCCAGAATTTAGAGAATGACATCCGTACATTAGCTTTAACGTGCGCCAGTACGGAGTTAACAGGAATCTTGTAAAAATGACGAAATACCTGCGTTAAATTGAATTAACTTCTAAACTGAAGAAGACGGATTTTGCTATTCTAAACGGCAATAAATATATTATTCCAAATATATAAAAAACGAAACTTATTGACTGGAAAACATAATTTTAAGACTTAGAATGGTGAAGATGAGTAATTAAATTTCCTTGCATTCGATGTAGCCTTATTGACAGTAGATAAATAGATACGCCGTATCTAATCGATTTTAGTTTGTTTCTTAATGATATCTATCGCTAAAAAAGTGATCACATTTTACTCAATAGCAATTTTCGTGCGGGATAATAGTCGGAAGAAAGATTTGGACGCATTCACCACCCATATACTCACAGTCGAAAGGAATTGATACGATTAAATTCCTTCTACGGCCGGCTGTCGATACGGTGACGAATCTGCTCCAGATTTACGCCGGCCGTTTTCAACAATGGACACAAACAGAAATAGATGGCCGTGTCTTATCTAAACGGGCTTTAAAACGGGGACCATTGCATTTAAATTTGGTCATTTCAGACCCTGGCCGCTAGGGGAAACATTACGTTTGCTCTTTATCTGGATACTCGCGTGGCCGTCTTTGAAAACGAGATTAGTCCGTATGAGGTGATACACGCCAGTTAAAGATCAATGATTTCTATAAATTTTATCCACAATTAGCTAAATGCCATGAAGAAATACATCGAGCTTGTAAAAAATGTTTTACATATTGTTGTTTGTCTTAGAATTTATGTACTAACCTAACGAATAAAGTTTCTACGATTTTATTATATGACAAAATAGTTATATTTAATGTGCTTAAAAAGGACAAAATATTTTACTTACCAAGGAAATATAGATTTCATCATCTTCTGGTTTGATCTGCCTAGGATTCTTTAATCTGAATTGTCGGATAAGTAGACGAAATGTATACTAAATTGATATCAAGCACTGTACGCCTTTAATTATGTGCCATAGTCGATGTCTGTTGAATCGTGAAATTATAACTGCGATGATGTTAACGTAGTATATGTATGTTCGTAATTCCTCTATTAAAAGTTATAAATACAGTTTTTCACCATAGTGAGGTGAAGAACACAGACAACGGTATAATAAACAGCCTTACGAAATTTTTTAATTAAGTGCTTAACAAGCAAAGCTGAAGTAGTATACCTGACAGAACAGGTATCTGTAATGAACTGAGTATTGTGGACTATCATTCGAGACCTATTCGTGTTTACGTAGATGCAAAAGTCGATTTTATCTAAAGTAATAAAGAATAAATGCGCTTTTTCGTTAGAAGTAAGCTTACCACTAGAGATCGCGCTTCCCTTGTTATACATCCTCTAATTGTACTTTAATAGTAGTTGTGAAGTTATGATTGTTGTAAAAGAACCAAAGTTTGTTTTATTATGTAGACTTACAAAAAGGGAAAAAAGTAGCAACAAAAACGTTTGGCCCTCCTTGCGTATAAGTTATTACGAGTAACTACATAGTCTAGATATAAATGGAAAATTTGACAAATGAAGTTAAGAAATATGTGCAATGTATACACCATTTGCTAAAAAAAAAACGAACCAGGAGTTCGGCACATGAACCAGTAAGGAAACAATATTCTGGGTCACATCTTTTAGTCCAACTTTAATTACATTACTCCCTGTCGAACAAACACTAATGTTCTAAATTGATTTCTAAAATTAAAGATAACACTTATTCCGCTAAAACATATTTTTATAGTTAGATAATAGAGACTATTTAATTAAAATGTTGAAAAGGTACAAGATATTTTTATTAAAAATATCCAGAATTACAGAATAATTCTTTAACGGAAATCACTGACTCAGGTTTGAAAGACTGCTCATTAGAAAAATAAACGACGGTTAATGGAACACAGGCTAAAATGTTTATGGCAAAATGAGAGAAGTTTAGGCTATATGCTAGGAAAATCCAGAAAATCTGAGCATTGTATTTATTACTTTCACACACAATAGTTCGAGAAATTTTTTTAAACAACTGTAGGTTTGTGCCTTTACGATACGCAACGCTAAACATAAGATTTACCACTTATACACATACCGTTACGAAGGCCAAACTCCTAAAGGGACCAGACGAAGTGTGCAGTCTCCTTTATTTTTATATAGGAACCATATTCCTGCGGAAGTAACCAAATTATATAATATGTTTTTTGATGGATGTCTTGAGCAGAATAGCAGTCACACTTGCTCTGTAGTCCAGGTTAGAACGTAAAAAAGCGCGAAAGCCTATATTACGTTTTAGCTTTGAATGACAGAAACTGGGACGGTTGTGATAAATACAGTGTTTCCTAAATATATACATACCTACTTGTAGGTATAATATTAAAGGAGCGGCAGGACTAAATATTTTTTCTTTCATACTTTCCTTTTAAGGACCAACAACTAATATATTAAATGTCAAAAATCTATAAATTTGTTAAATTGTTTTAAATCAGGAAAACGTGTTACTTTATTGATTTTATCTTCCTTTTTATGCTGCATTTTGCAAACTGTTGAGAAATAATAAATTTAGTTTACTTCCCCTTTAGCCAAAACTTTTTTTGGGTAGGTCACTGCACGATAGTTTATTTCCAAAAAAAAATGTGAAAGAATAGTAATCAGCAAACAAACGACGCGGTGATATCTTTCATGGTGGTGGAAATGGTGGTCGTCTTGCTATTGCTGCAAAATATCTTATTCGGCTGTTTGTTGTCTTTCTTTAGTTTATAAGTGCAGAAAATTTATTATTGATGGTGACAACCCGGGACATGTAGCAACTTAGGAGTATACAAATGTATTAGTTACTTTTACATTGAAGCTCTTAAAGCAGAAGAAGAAAAGTTTTTCGAGGGCGAATGATTTCAGCGTCCATAATACAAGATATTATTTTCTCGGAAAGATCGCTTTCTGTTGAAAACACTGACAAAAATTTATAAGTCTGACGTTTCGATTACACCTGTAATTTTGTTTGAACTTGTGTCAGGCAAATTTTGAGGTTCTTCGCCTTTGACAAAGATTACAGGTGTAATCGAAACGTCAGACTTATAACTTTTTGTCAGTGTTTTCAAGAGGCAGCGATCTTTCCGAGAAAATATTATCTTATAAGAAAAGTTTTTCCTTATCAATAAAAAGACGACAAGAAAAACTTAACATGACTTGCTACAAATGCCTGAGAAAAATACAGTTCTATTGCTATTAGAACAGAAAATTCTGTTTTCTTGCTACAGTTAAAATATAGGGTAATATAAAATAATATATACTTTATTAGTTTAAAAATATTTTCGTTCGCATAGCTGTTACAACTATTTTGAGATGAAGATCAAAAGGTACTTAAGCCTACTAACGTAAAACAATGCAAAACAAGAAGTGCGTTCATTTACCTTAAACTTAAACAATCTATCTACGGTAGCTMAGAATACAAGCAGTTTCTTTTACTCTTTGGAAGTATGGATGTTGTGGGGAAATAGTAGGTACCCATATTCGCAGTACCCCAAGGTTCCAATGGTGTTTTCATAATTTTTATTAATGCTTTGGTGGTTTCACCAGTTTCGAAAAGCTGTTATTTGTTCATGATATTATACTAATATTGGAAGCCCTGCGTGGCGCTGTAGCAGAATAAAGACCTGATATTTTGCACCATCTTTTACGTACTGCTGATATTCCGAAAGAAACATCAAGCTTCGTCTCTTAAGTAATTATCCATCATGAATGCAAAGTTACAAAATTTCCCATATAAGCTATCTCCGTTGATGCATCTCAGCATGCACCTGGCAACTCCTCCCCCCTTATCTGACACCGGAGGCAAAAGTCCGTTAAATCCCCGTGTCTAAATTACGCACATAGCCCTTAATAATCAAGACAACCGTCTTATCCGCTTTCCATTGTCCGCGGAGCCGCAGCCTCATGACTCCGATCTGATCGTTGCCTCATTCTTCGCTGGAATAATGGACTTCCGCGCACCTTTGAGCCTCCGATTCAATTCCGGTACTTGCCGGGCGGTCCCCGTAATGACACGTTGTACGCGAAGTGTGCCCGCTGTCTACCCCATTGTCTAGCACCCCCCGAAGACTTGATTCCTTGTGCTCGCGCTGTACACGGAAAAGAAGCCGTTTTGTTTAACGTATTGATGTCTGTTGGGCTGTCGTTGTGATTAGATCAACTTCAATGAAGACGAGACCTGAATTCGTTCAGTACACCAGAGGAGGTCCGTTTACGACAGAATTAGTAATGACAGTTTGATAGATGACAAAAAGCTCGGACATATATGATGGAAGAGCAGGAATAAAGAAAATTTACCTTATGAGAACTAGAGTGTTGCAAGTGAGTTCTTTATATTCAGGGGTGATGTTAGCCCATTTTGGATCAACTTTGGAAGCTTAAACCTTAAAGCACGACCCCTCAGGGGTAGAAAAGTACAGTGTTTCTTCTGCTTGTACTGTTTTTGCTTCGTCTGAGACCTCGTAGCATTCCTTCCTATTGTCTGAACGTAAGGATCTTACCACCAAAATATCTCTTCTCAATAAAATCTTTGGATATATTTTAAATCATCAAATCCCTGAAGCATTTTCTACAATCATTTGCAAAAATCGCCATAGCTTCATCACCACGACACGTTCAAATAGATATGTTTTTCGAAAAAAATTAAGTATTTCTTACTTTAGTACCATTCAGTAAAGGCCCAGATCTCTTTTTCCTACGCTCAGCACGATTTGAGGTATATTCTTCTGACTGGACAAAAATCCAAAGAAAATTCCTTTATTTCATGCATTTTTACTTAATGCAATACAACTTACTTTAGCGTGAACCACCTTGATGTCATGTTTTGAAAATATTTCAATACGTTATTTTTAGCAACTGTCAATTGATTACATAGAACAAAAGTGCTTTGCGTTTAGTGAATGACTAAGGACTAAATACATTGCAGTGGATGTTTTCAGGGTTGATAGTAGGTAAAAATCAAATGTCAGTTTGAATTTTAGTCATTGTTTGGATTAAGGGACATCGTTATTTGCGAAAACATAATAAACTTTATTTTTCACTTCACCATTATCATTTTTTGTTTTTAAGATCATCACGCCCTAGGGCAATATGATGATTTATGTGTGTTGTAAATTTGACATTATTTTATTAACAACTTACTCAGAAAGCTATTAATTAGGCACAAGTGTAACTTGAATATAATGATCTGGATATTGATGATATATTTAAAGCCTAATTAGACGTTTCACTTTCCTTTACAGAGGAGTAAGATTTTTCACTTAAATTTGCAGTCGATTTAGAAGCTTCCAGCAATTAATTAGATATGTTGTTTTTTCTAGACCATACTGTATTCAATATAATCCTAACGTAACTATAATCCTGTTTGGCCACAGGGATGCATATTTTGGGTTAAAAAAAACAATAAATTCATCGTGAAACATATTGGACCTCCAGTCTTTGTGTCTTGTATTTTGACCGTTGCAATTGCCGCTTTGTCATCTGAGTCTTATACTACGTAACTGCGAAAGTGACATCGCTGCTTAAAGTCATAATGCTTCATAACATTTTAGGAAAAAATGATTTCGTTTTTTTATTTTCTCGGTGGTTTGTAAGTTAAAAGTTAAAACAGACTGAATTTGTACGCGAAAATGTACATACATACATACATACATAAAAACATCCACGAGCCTGGCGATGTTTCAGTTAATTAAGTCATAGTTATAAAGTTGAGATAGGTCAGTGTACTAGATTATTGTTCAGTTATATCCAATAAACGGTCAAGTGTGAGTCTCCACGATGCGTTGAATACACGCTTTTGTGGACAATAATAGACTACATTTTGAACATCTTCTGTAATAAAAATATGTGTTTCTTTGTGTTTGTTCCGTACCCACCTATTCCAACGTATGTGCGCTTTTTTATTTCAGTAAGTCTTTTACCTTAATGATTGTGTGTTTAGAAGTCAGTGACGCCGATTTGGGTCCGGACTTTGGTGGTTTTACTTTTTAAAGAAAAATTAATTATCCTACCGATATATTGTTTTCACAATATGTTGCTGAGAATCTGCAGTTTAATAGATGACATCAGTTTCAAAATCACGTTGTATACCTGCACAAACGAACAGAAAATTTGGCAGCAAAATTTTACATCAATTACAGGTAAAAAGTCTGATATAACGTCCATTCAGTGGTAACAAGTCACACCATTTTTCAGCTTAATAAACTTTGATTCTGACAATTATCGAGCCTAATTTTAATAAAAGCCGAGGAAGACGGCTGTTTGTTTTATAATCAACATAACATTCTTGAACCTAAAGTGAGTGTGAAATGACACTTTGTTCATTGCTCAACTGTACATGATTCCCTTTCTCATCACTTCATGCTTCTTATTATATGGTTTTTATGACAAAGATTTTTTAGGCTTAGTTCCTTACCAGAATACATTGGGTACTGCAGAATATACGATACAGTTTGCTACAATTTTACTGTTAGAAAACCGTCCATTGTAGCAGCACCCTTTGCAAGAAAATAATATAGTACTTATGGTCTCGTAACTTTTAGCACGAATGCGTGTCTGTAAATAGTGCATTTCAACATTTGTCGTTTTCTTTTATAATAATTGCAAATACCATATAAAATTCATCACAATTTAACGTAATATAACTACTTTAGGGAAAAGACAGATGAGCATAAATAAATGGGTATTCCGTTAAAAAGAAATGTACACCGGTAACGACTTGTAACTAACAACTGCCACCTAAATTTAGAATAACTCTAGAAAAGTAACCCTTGTCACGCTGACATGAAATGTGAAATAACTATACTTTACACACGATTCCGCATAATTCGTACCTTAGGTGCTTGTATTGCTGAAGGATTCGTTAGTGATTGTCCCCATACCCCGAAAAGTAAAAACACCACCACAATGAAACGAAAAAAATTATGCTAAGAGGAGACACAGTATATCCATGTGACTTTCGGAAATCTTCCCTTCTACCTGCGTGCGGAAAAAACCTAACATGCAAAACTGTGTTTAAAAGGCAATGTATTATAATCATGTCATCTTTTTTTGTTCTTTTTATTCATCTCGCGCTACCTCTTCGACATATCGCGTCCTCTTTTTCTATTTTCGCATTGGGGTGACAAGGACGGTGACGGGCAGGGTCCCCTTCGGCTACATATGTTATAATAAATGGGGTTATCACTGTGTTTGCATGTGTACATCGCAGTTATATGAATGTTTTTTTATTTATGACCGCATTTATTCTGGTAGTTTGCACGGCCGTTCTAGGCTCCCCTCGCACGGTCGACCAAATGAAGAAATATGAAAAAGTGCAAGGTAGGGTGTCATCGATTAATGTGAATAATCGGTCAAATATTGGTGTGGTTTTTAAATCGATCCTGGCAAGTTAGAAAAGTAGCAGGTGTTGGTGCGCTTCATGTTAACCATATAAAAAAACAATGACTCTCTTTTTTTAACAGTTTAAAATATAGGACACATATAAAATCATTGATGGACCCAAGTGTCTCGTTATCAAGGTATATGATACTTTAAGATGGGAGCAATAAATGCAGAAAGTAATTCTGATTTGCATTCTTGGGATGTCAAAAAGTATTTAAAGATATTCTTCAGTGGAAACCACACTCGATAATTTCAGCTGAAAGCGACCATGTTGAAGTAAATAAAGGTGATGCACACTTCCAGACAACCAAAAATATTCAAAATTTAGTGAGTACACTTAATTCAATGAAGCACTGATTAAATATACAAGCAAAATAAAGGGTGGTCAAAATAGATCCGGTATTTTTTTATAAACAGTAGTGTGTTTTCTACATCCACTAAATGCAGTCAGACTCAGATTATGCATGTTATTTAGAATGATAAAATTTTATATTTTTGCTGCAATATATGAAAATGAAATTTGCAAAAGAGACGTTTTATGGGGTGGAATTGTCAGCATACAGTTACTTCTAATAAGAACATTATGTACCTCGAAATGAAATGTGAATTTATTTAAAACATATTTTGGTGTGTGTAATCTAAGAACTTTAAAAAAAGGTAACACATATGACTGAATCTACGTTCCTTTAGACTGAACCAATTTAAAGCCTTTAGTCCCCGTTTTACACTATCTCTCAAACCAAGAATTAGCCTGACATAAGCATTCTGCACAAGCTGCAAACGCAACCGATTACGCTTCGTCAATGCAGGACTATAAACAGCATGACTATGGTTCATATAAGATGAAACAGGCAAACAGAAGACTTGCAAAGATTCCTTTTAGTATTAAATTTAAGGAATCGTTTGAACCATATATAAGTCTTAACTTAGAGAAAAAAAACATTTAATTAACTTACCATTTGAACAGACAAAACCTAGGCTTATGGTTCCATTAAACCTCTGTGTGTAAAAAATACACTATTTTTTTAAATAACGTGTTTTTTCTTGTTGATTTTTCTTACAGAGTTGAAACGGCTCATTGTATTCGTTATAACTGTCTAGTATTGTAAAGGCCTTTTATTTGACAATTACTGCATTCAAATAAGGTCACCAGTCACCACCAAAAATATTGCCAAGAACAACTACTGGTATATTTCAATGCTTACTTAGTTGCAAAATTGAAGATACTGATTCAAACATCAATTTTATTACATCTGCCTTAAATAAAGAGAAATGATACAGACATTAATACATACTATTTAGGAATCTGATGTACAACCTGCATCTAGTACATACCCCAAAAAGTGCTTATAACAATATAACAATCCAATGTTAAGACTGTTTCAAAAATATTAGCAAGATAAATTCTTATCTTAGTAGTGGCTTTTTGACTTCAAATTACCTGGATAATACCTGTTCCCAAGAAAGCAGATAGCTATACTGCAAAATGGGCCAGTATTTGTAGTTCTATTAAGACGTAAGATTGTCGAATTTGCTACTAAAGGAACTGAGTGTACCGATATTTGGATTTTATAAGTAGACAGTCCAAACTAAACTAGAAGATGCATTGTAATATATTCCGTCACGAACGATAGTATTGTTATTACAATTATTACAATCTTCTGAGGAATTTAATAAATAAAGGCTGTACATTTGGAAAGTAAGGCATACTTACGCTACTGCTACTAAAACTAAATTATTCTCTGAAATGAAGAATACTAAAAATATACCGAAACACTTGGAACTCACACCAACAGATTTATAATAATTGTATTTTCTCTACTTTGTGTTTTGGACTTTCGCCGATCAGCAGTCAATAAATAATTTCGTTATTAACAAAACTTCGGAGTTTAGATCATTAATGTCGGAATCGGTTGGTGTAACTTGCGGTGTTCCACAGATCCTACGCTTTTTACCTTGTATACGTCTGTTCTTGCGTATGCCATTTGGCATGGGGAATGCCGCATGTCACTCCCGTGCAAATAGCACCCATTTTTTTAAAATTGTGATAGAAACAATATTCTGGCTCCCGTATGGACTAATGTTCATCCCTAAATATATTAAATTGTCCTATTCCTCCCTAAATAGAATTGAGACATTGTTAATTGTTCTCAAGCCTGGGCGTATTACCTAATCGATAACGAATTGGGTTTTAGTATGCATGCCATTTTAAATATTAACCAGGCATTCTGTAATCTCAGAATTACTCATAATATACAACAAAAATTTTATATGATATTATGGTTCTTTCTCTGTTTTTGCTAATATAGTGTCTATCGACTTTACGAAGTCGCAAAAAATTCGTGCTTCAATTGAGTATTGCATCACGTAAAACACTATATTCTCCCCATTTGTTTTATAAAGTAGTAGTAAATAGGACTCGTGATTATTTAAATGAAAAGAAAATATATTTACAGAGTATGATTATTTACAGAAGAAAGCACGCACGACTCTCTTGATCTCCTTTTTCTCCATTACGCATCTATTTGTGTAATATAATATTGTGTTCTGTCCCTAGAAAAGTATTTTTAACATTTTCTTAGTCTGATTTAGTACTGGTGTAACTAAACTTCGTCATTTTTATTTGCTTTTTAAATTATTAGATTTTTACTGCTCTTTTATTTATTTATACATATATGTATATTTTTGGCCGTTATTCATATCAATCATCATATAGTTCCATAATTTTAGAGCCAATTCGATTGAGTGATCGAACAGTTGTTATTCTTTTTGAAGTGGCCACTGAACTTTCGCCATTTCACAAGTGGCAGCAATGCTGAAATTATCCAGAATTTGGAAATTGCAAATGCTTGTGTATAAAGACGATATAAAGATGTTACTTGTGATAACATTACGAAAGAGCTATTTTTTCGTGTGTCACCAAATAATTTATATATCGGTGCCCCTTTTTTCGAAGACTCTCTAACTGCATAGCGAACGCAAGATCTTATATATCATGTAATTTACCATCACAAAAATGACCTTTAATGATCCTGAATCTAAACAATCCAAGTGTTTATAAAAAGAACCATAAACCCCATTCACTGTGCAACCCCGCAAACCCTCTACATCAGACTGGTCCAACATTCAACATCAAACAGATAGAGACATCAACTCGAAGGATAAAGCGGCGTGGTGGGGGCATCTACATCCCGAAGGATGGCTCCGCCCATCTGCCCCACCCCGCAACACGCCTCTGTCAAGGCTATCCTGGATCCCGAATCATCCTGGATGGGCAGTATTGAATTAGATATAGGTGTATCCATAAGTGACACATCAGACCTGTTACGCGACACATTATCTCTCTGCCATTCGGTATTTTTAGTTGAGTTTGAACAGTGATAAGAAGTGAGCGGTGGAGGAGATGGTCGGAGGAAGGATTAGGTTTGGATGAGAGTATTTTTTGAGGCGTACTTTCGGGTGCTCGGATAAGTCTCGGGTGGACATATTTGGACTATGACAGGTATTGATCAAGTTGTTAGATTCCAAAATTTTTCTGTATTGTGCAATATGGATTAGCTTACTATAACTTACTTTACTGTTTCCTAATGAGACTTCAGTTTCGATATTGGGAAGGTCTGGTTCTAAAAAAAGAGATTCTTTCCTTGCATGAATGTGCTCATCGCAATAAATAGTTTCGTTTTGGAAGTGAAAATAGTACTAATTGCATCATATATGAAAGCCCGCAACGGTAGCTTTTAAAAGCGATTCTTCTTTTATAAAAGTATCTAAGTAGGTAGATCCGAGACCTATAACGGCTGCTTTTTCTCAAGTTTGAAAATAATACCATAGAAGCTGCATTTAATTTAAAATTTAAATTTTAAATTTATATTTAAAAACTACTAGAAGCATTTAACATCAGCGGCTGTTCCTGACGAAATTCCATTTCTTGAAACCAACCTATGACCAAATCTTGACAATAAGTTGATAAATTATTCACCGTGTGGTATATAGCTCCATCCTGTTATATTCATATCTTGTCTGGAACAGTGCCATAAATATTTTGAAAAAATAAAAAATCCATTTACCAGAACGTTAGTTCAAATAATGCCATTAGCATGTAAATCCCAGGTTCTCTTCTCATTGGTATTACTTCATATCCGGCAATTCCGTTTATCGACAAACCCGTTAAATCAAAAATGAGTTTCATCCCTAAACACAATTTTGCGGTAAAACGACGGGTTATTTATCAATGAAAGAACAACTCAAGTGATGGTCTTGTGGCTTTAAGTTCTGCACTAGCTGATCTCATTTGGTTGTAGCGGAAGATCTTTGTGTAAAATTTTCCACTTAGTACATGAACTAGGCTTTAATTGCTGCGCCGATTTTGAGTCTTCTTGCACACTTCTGTTCAATACGTATATTTCTTTAGCGGACTGGTGTTCTTGCATCCTCTACAGAATATGCCATAACAATGCCAAGAATAACTTAGTCAGGTGGACGATTATGTGCTCCGTAAAGTACAAGAAATCGTCTATACGTTTTCCGAATCGACGAATGATTTTCAAAATATATTTTTCCGATCGGATAGCGTTGTTCAAGCCTGAACCTAATCATGATTTGCCATTTGGTGTTTTAAAAATTGTTTTATGAATTTATGATAACAAGCTACCCATCGGATTCAGCATTCTGAAACGTCTACATGGTTTCATTTTATTATTAAAGAATACATTTGATTATCGATCCTTTCACACGTATTTTTGGGTTCCCAGACTCAATGAATGTAATTTTGACGAAACCGTTTACCACTTTAATGTTGTTGCCAAATAATACTCCACAAATTTGTACAATCTCTAACACTACCGTAAATAATGTCAAACAAGTATAATGCTTAGTGTTTACTCTAAGATAAAATGTTGAGAACCATCAAAGTCGTTTTATTATATAATGCACGCACACCATGTATTGGCTGCAGATAACCATTACCTTGGAGTTATTTTGATAAGACATGTCTGAAGGCATTTGTTTCAGATATGGATGAAGTAAATTAAAAACGAAATGGCCTTGTTATCTTGTTTAGTGTAAATGTAGGTACAATGAAATTTAATTGCAATCCCTTAATAATTAAGTTCTACGTCCATATTGCTTTATTTTTGCGATATGCTGGTTAAATTAATAGACGATTTAGTATAGTATGTCTGAAAAATGAATTAACGATTCTGAAACTGTTTTGTATGACCATTATGATATACATCCGTTCTATTTTACTTAATTTAAATAGACTGGCTATTCCGAAAGCGCATATAATTTTTATCTTATTTGCTTTCAAATTTTTTAGTCACGTTTTGGATACACCACTAGCTTTTGTCGACAAGAACTGTTTAAAAGCATTTGGTATTGATATTGATTCCCGCATGAGAATCAAAACGGTAAATAAGTAGAATTATAGAAGCTAGGTTTCAGAAAACCTATAATGAACGAAAGCCTTTAAATGCTTAGCTAGACTTAAAATACGATGTACCGTAACTCAGTTAATATTAAAAATTTTGAAGAATTAATTAATTAAAATAAGCGTTGTTGTACCTATATAACTAATGTTTCGACACTGTACAATTATTTTGCATTACACAGGCTCTTATTTTTTTCTCGACGTTAACAAAATATCTGGTTTTAATGGGCCGTTTTGTACATATTGCCATTTATGAATGCCTTGTCAAAAGTAAGTGCCATTTTATGATTAAATGATTAAAATTACCTTTTGTTGATATGAGTATAAGATTGTAGGTTTACCTACATATCTATAACAGTTATTTTTCACAAAATTTTCGTGATTTCCGATAAATATCAGTTGTTTTAACCTTTTTGCATGAAACAGATTTACCAATTTTTAGCAAAGAATCAACAAGCAAATATTATAATTTTCATTGAATTAATACAAATAAATTAAGAGAAGGTAGTACTTATTAGCAGTAAATATTATATAAATAAATGTAGGTATCAAAAAAATGTAAAAAATTGATTTATTTAGAAACCTGCGTTCGAATCTTAAAAGCTTAATTTTAAAACTTACGGAACACAGGAAAAACAGTAAAAACCAATTTCAGTTTCTTTTGAAAAAGTACTGATTATACCGACAACCTTAGATCAACAGGCATTTAAGACGTGTAAGTAACGATATACTGTTCTAGTTTAAACAATCAAGTTATCCATGATCCAAAATCGCGAAATGTAAACACTTTTATCAGAAGATCGTTTCATTTTACCTGTTTTATTTTTTAGATATATTTGACTTTTTCCAACGCACTACAAACGTCAAAATGAAAATAACTTCAAATATGCGACTTTACAAAACAAAGTGGCCTTTATTTTTGGCAAGAAATTAAAAATTTACAATGTGTTCCATTTAGGAAATGTAAACCTCCTTGCAGAAAGGCTAAATTGTGTACAATTTTTAACACATTTTTTTGGATTTTTTAAATTAACTACTACAGTCCATTCCGTCTTAGATGACTCATCATACCAGTATAGAACTGTTTTCCGCGAGAGTGAAGGCTTGCCATATTTAATGAAATTTGCGCAATTCTTTATCAGTAGAAGTTTGGGTATATTGTGCTTTGACTGAAAGGTGTATCTACTTAAAAAGTGTTGAAAATATTGGAGGTCCAACAATTTAGACATCTAGAAAAATCAGAAAAGAAATTCTAATAAATACCGGAGCCATAAATAATATTTTAACTCAATTAAAGAAATAGTTACTCAGTCAATAAATGTACTATGTTTACTTGCATTATATGTAGTATGATAGTGCCACATAAACATATATTCTTTCAAATCAGTCTTGGTGAAAAGTGCTTTACATTGGAAATGGAAGTTTTGCAATGTAGGTTACAAGAAAGGCCGTAAACTTCAACCTTGAGGAACTCCACCCCAGCGCAATACATTAGTTTTTAATCTTACCTTCCTTAAATTAGCAGAGTATATCGAAGATTTGCAGAATAGTTTAAAAAATGTAATCGCCCCAAATTTGAACCTTGAGGAGCTCCACCCACGCAATACGTTGAATCAACCACTTACACGTCGGTGTTTTTTAAAACACGTGCCAACGGCTTCTCCCTGGACCATTCGTGTCGGGATGACAAACAAAACACCAGATTCTCGAAAGCAATATCAGCACTGCGTGTGCAAGTCCCTGAATGGWTTCTCTCAGGTGCAGACAATATCAATTACGGGCGTGACGTCACGTCTGCCTTAGCGCTTCGCCATTGTCAGTGGTGACAATGGCTCGAACTTGTGTTTCGGGGCTTGATGCTAATTACCGAGCTCGCGGTTATTAATGGGATTCACGGAAACTGGCGGGCGACAAAGGTGTTGTGGCCCCCGTGAATGAAAAATCGCGAGCGTGTGTGGCTTGAGATCGTAATACGACACTGGCGTACGATGTTATAGCGCGTGAGGCACGATCGACGATTGTTTGTGTTGAAAAATCGAGTTCGTCGCACCTTTTACGATAAGGGAGGTGGTGAACTGCGTCATTTGAGCGTTTGGTTAATACGCTGGTTGTTGATGTAGGTTATCGAGAGGAAGGCTGAAATCGGAGTTCAAAATACGATGGCATAAGTCATAAAATGTGATCCTAAATATAGCTATCTTGATGAACACCTTTTTTTACAAAAAAATGGCTTTACTGTTTTCTTTTTCATGGGATGAAACCAATTGTTAAAGACAATTATGCTATTCTGAGTATCGGTACTCAAAATGTGAGATTTGAATGCATTAACTGCTTCTTCAGGGCTTGAAAATCGGTAGTCACGAATTTTATCTTTGATCATAGGAAACGTAAAGCAGTCACTTGGAACCAAGTCGGGACTATGGGTTGGAAGAGTCATTAATTTTATACCACCACTTTGCAAAAATCGATTGCAGCACGGCAGTTTAGAATTATGGTGATGAAGAATGATTTTACGTTTCATCAATGATTTTTGACAAGAAAATTCAGCGTTGTGGCAACACGGTCCGAAACATGTAATCATTTGTTTGCAAGTGCTCCCCGACTGAATGTACTCACATCCAAGAAATGTGCAAGGATACGTGAATTCTGTCGTATAGCATCAATGTTTTCAGCTGCAACAGTTGTTTTTGATTTAGCTTCATTCATAAATGCGGAAACTAAACTTTTCATGCATTGTTTTTAAGTTAAACCACATTGAAATTCGCAGTGAATTATAGCGTGAACGTATTTTCATGTTATATTTGTTTTTAACGAGATTTTACGATTGGACAGATTACTCAATGCCGCTTATTAGATTCCCGAAATTTTTCGATTTTTCGACTGCTCTATGTGTAGTATCTTCTTTTCAAAATTCAATGAAATACTGAAAATTTTTTAAATTAGATGCTACAACCGTATCAAGATATTGTGACTAAGTACAATGGAATGCCAAATATACGGTAGCCGCCAAAATACTTTGATTTTCAGTCATAATCAGCACATGCAAAACAAAAAGAGTGATCTCTTATTTGTAATGCCGATCAATACGCTTGCATTTTTGGGCTTATATCTTAAACAAAAATATTTCATTTGCAACAAGTCTGTCTTTAGTAACCTTTCATTTTCTATAGGTTCTCTGTATCTTTTTTTTCAGAAAACAGTGAATATTCGTTCGAATTAGTTAGACTCATATCATCACTATAGTATACAGCAACCGAAGTTGAAATATTTGCAAACAAAAAAATTGTCTGACTCCCGAAATCACTTAAAATTGTGCTTTGATTTTAGAAAATTCCTTATCATTGTGTTACGTGATCAACAAGGATTGATTAGCATCATCAGGAAAGACCAAAGCGCATAGTCGTGACATATACAGGTATAGAGTGCGCCAGGAAAGAAGTCGCACCTTAGGAATTTAACATCGTCAACAATTTGAACGGAGCGAACCGCATGGGTGGGCTGAGTTAATAAATTTATTCGCCGCGCTAGCCTGAAATTCCGACCATGAATAATGGCGAGCACGCTAATGATTTAAGTGTCTAGCGACAATTTTCGTCCCCCCACGTCTGCCTTCTTTCCTGGTGCGCATATTATTTAACAGTTGAATAATGCCAAAAACTTTAAATTGCCACACAACAAGTCGTCTTAATATACGGACTATGGCTTCAAGCAATCTGTTATTAATTTGTATTGTATCCATATTTTTAACACTATAACAGGAGTCAGGCTACTTATTTTGTAAGCGTATGATGAGTATGGCAGTTATGTTCCAAAGCGAGAAATGAAAGTTCCCGTTTAAGAAAGCTAAACTAAATTTTACAGAATTTTTGTTTATAATCGCAGTAATATTTTCAACAAAAGAAACGTGAACGATATTTTTTTGAGAATTTTTTATATACTTAGTTTAACGAGTAATGATAAGTGTTGGGTCAAACATACAGTAGGTACTTACACTGATCACACACTGCAACATATAACGATTAGTACAATAATTTAAAAATTCTAAAGCAGTAAAATTAAGAGACAGCCATTTTTGGACTTGACCACTGAATTGAATAATTTGGAATAATCTATTAAAAGCAATCTGCTAAAATATAACCAAGCTGATTTAGCATATAGAAACGAATCGTATTCAAAGCTACTTTATAATGATAAAAAAAGCTATGGTCATAAGTTCTTTGTTTATAACTTATATATACTTATATTTATAACATAGAAGTGTATATAATTAATAAGCTCTGGAACAAAATAAAGTCATTAGTCTGTGTTATATTAAGTTTATTAGATTAAGCCAAGTGCTCATCAAAAAGAATACCTAGACCAGTTTAACTGCTCTCGTAAGTGGTTTCAACAGAGTGAAATATTGTAAATTAAGAAAAGGACTTCTCGCTATTTCGTATCATTCCCATCATACATGAAATTATTCAATAGCTGATACCTACGGGGTTACTTGTTATTGTTTAATTTTATACATAATTGGGATAATGAAAATTTTATTTAAGACATTTAAGTATGAAATATTCGATTAGTACTGATAAAGCTTAAGTTTTATGTCCTACATAGATGGAAGAGGTTAGTATCATCAGAATAGGGGAATTTAAATGCACGTAATTTGTTTATTGAATCCTACAACGCATTTTTACTAATCACATGCTGAAAACAGGAAAAGTTTGCAATAAAAAAAATTAGATTATAGGACAACCCTCGTAAGTTGTTCTTCGAGAAATCTCAATGCTTTCGCTTTTTGTACAAAAATCATTACTTGAGTTACGTCCAGACCAAAACCTTCTTTTAATTTGAAGTTGCATATTTCTTCATTTTATTAACACGTTTTTACATGATTCATAATAAATTTGCAAATTCGTGGACCTTTTCGATACATATTCAGCAGGAGTTAGTGTGTGACGCGCACTGACACTTCAATAATTGTCCAGAACGTTCCACATTCCTCGTTAAACCGAAAAATAAAAGCCGAAGCTTCTCAGGTGTACGATGMGCGTAATTCCCGGTATTATATCTGTTCGGCCTCAGATACCGGCGTTTACAGGGGTAGCCCTGTTCGAAATCTGGACCATAACTGCCGAAACCTGAGAAGTGCCGCATCATTAGGATTTCTCACTAATCCTAGACAAACAGGCGGCTCGGGAATCGCAAAGAGGGAAGACGAAATAAAAGTTACCTTTTCGCTATCGATATCTAGAACCGACCGATTGTTTTTGAACCTGCCGCCTGGTCAAATAAATCATAAACAATCGCTGCGGTTACAATAAACGTTTTGTTTATTTCACTTGGGTGTGGACAAACAACGCGATGCCTCGATTATTTTTTGCTGCAAAGTTCTAAATTGTTATCCAAAGGTGGCTCATAGTTGTCGACAACTGCGCATCGTCCGAAGTTTTGCAAAAATTAATAAAAAATTTACCTAACAAGGAGTTAATTACATAAGTAGATAAGGGGATTTTTAATGACCGTGCATTAGAATTTTTTAATACTTCTATTTGGAATAGAAACTAGCCGTCTCATTTTGTACCAAACAGGATTGGAGAAGTCAAGTTAAAAATGTATTTTGTTTTGTTTTTTTATCACTGCCAAAAAAGAAGATTGAATTTTGAGGTGATTTACTTAAACAAGCTCTATACATGTCTTGAAAAATATTGTTTACGTTCTAATTGTTCCACGAGAGCAAAATGAAATAACAGTTTAGTGGGTTTAGTGGAGTTACAAACAGGAAAACATTTTATCAATAAGAAAATCCATCTTACCTATACTTTAAATTATTAATATGTTCAACATTGGCACGATTTCGATTTTATTTTATTTTACTACTCCATTTCGGTTCTTATTAATTAATTTATTGGTTTTCGTCAGGTCCAGTGCCGCATCATCCATCTACATGAACGAATGATCCTCTTAATGATACAGTTTCGAGAAATGGTTCCATTGTATTCCAAATACTTGTTGTCACCTTTTATTTTTTGTTCAAACATAAAATAGAAGGCCTTCTAATCTATTATTAAGTAAAACTAGCTTATTCGAATTTTGTTTGCTGGCATTTTAAACTCTAGGGTAAATAAATTAATGAGCATTTAAAACAATATAATAAGTATAAAAATACAGACATTGTAACTACAAATTCCTCGTTAGCGAATCATTTATTATTATTTAAACATACTTCTACTTTGGACAATTGAAAAAGTTTACATTTTTGTAATAAATCATCAAAATTAGGCTATTTAGAAATTTAAAGGTTTACAAAATTTTAAATAGTCAAAATTGGACAATACTAAACGATTTTTGGAATTTCAGTTGTCCCATTCTAAATATTTTATTTGAACGCTAATTCTTACGTTGCTGGTTTGAAAGTAGTTTTTGATATTTAATTAAGATTGTTTAGATTTTATAAATATGGTACTGACGATGGCATATTAGCCGAATGCGCTTTATCTAAATAAATGTATATTTAACTTGGTGAAGTTATTTTAAGAATTAATTCAAGATTMAATCCACGTTCAGCATTATGKATCAGTTTTCAACGTTTAAATAAGTTCTGCTGCATTTTATTACATTATGAGATCAAAAAATGTTTCTTATTCTTGAAATTTAAGCAGTAAACGTTCACAAAAAAATWCCTGATAARGAAGATACTAATCTCGAAATCTAGTTTTCCATAATATTAAACAATAATGTAAGCTAAAGAATCTGACATTATATTTCAGAATTTTGATCAATTCAACAAATATGAATATGGTCTTTTTATATCAAGTATTGTAGTGGATTCTTTTCAATAGAATTTAGATTTATCTTGTAATCCGTCAGAAAAATATTAAGATAAGTCAGGTTATTCAAAATTATCATAACGTGAAGTCAAATTCAGGCGTGTAAGAAAAGTTAAGTTTAGCATTACCTATAATAATTATAATGTTGGTACTGAAATTCGACATACCCTGTACAAATTAGGGGTAGAATATATTTTAGGTGGAACGGGCTTGAATAATTAAAAAGTAAAATGCCAAATTACACATTTCTAATTCAACTGGATACCGCAAAACTTATAATGAAAATATCATTACATAATTAGTTCCGCATTATTTTACATACAATATATACAATAAACTAATTATTTCCAGCAGCTTATTTAAAATAAATAAATAAATGAATATTGTGAAACGACTTACAAAATTACATTTCTGTGTAGTAAGTTTTAGGATTAGTCGAAAACATGACCTAACATGCAATGCTTTCCAATAATTTTAACTTGAACCTCTTATAAGATAATGTCAAAACAATTGTTTTAAAGACAGTAATATGGATAAAATTTTATGAAGTACTAGAATAATGAATAAAATAACGTACTTATTAATTAATGTGCTTGGTAAGAGGGCCTGTACAACAAGTTATATAGAAAAAAATCCCTGTTAGCTAAATCTTTAAAATACACGTAGCCTTACGTGGTAGAAGAGGTAGTTAACTTTGAGTTAAAATAAATATACAAATATTAATCACTCAAATTAATTTTATTTCACTGGGCTTTTATTTCATTAGGCTTTTGCAATAGGTGGACATCGTCAATGTACGTCTCTAGTTACCGACCACACCAGCCTGCGTCATATTTCTCAAAGCCATAAGATAGCAAAATTATAGCAAGTTAGTATAGATACGCTAAACTATTCATAAGGTAATTAATTAAAAACTTAAAAAATTATATAGTACTTCAAAATTCATTTACCTGACTAATCACTATTTATTCTCGTAAAGTTTACGAACTGTACAGTGTAAAATTTCTTATTATCATACCTTCTTTCTTGCAGAAGGAAGTGAAGATGAATTAGACGTAACGACGGACGAACTCAAATCGGAATCGAATAATTCCATGGAATCAGACATGATCCCGCTACTAAGTGACTGCAGCACCGCTGAAATGCCCTCATTGGGCCAAACCAACTACTTAACAATTAACAACGATCAGCACCCGTTAAAACTGACCTTGAAACCAGCCGAAGAACTTTATGCCAATGACAGGACACGTGTGGAAGAAGATACGGCAAGGTAAAGTGGATGTATATTAGTTTATCTATTTAATAAGACTAAAATGTCATATGTGTATTTCTGTAACACATAGTTTGAATAAGTATAATAACGTAACATAGTAAAATTTGTTAAAAAAGGCAACAAGTAAGCTTTAGGGGTAGAACAATTACAAAAAATTACTAAGAGCTATACTGGTGGAATGAACACACTTAACAATTATTAACAGCATATTATTATAATGGGCAAGTTACAGATAAAATAGACGATGGAATTTGTTATACGAGGTACTGCAGAAAGTTAAAGAAACAAGAAAGAACTTATTAAAGCTATAAATTAATTTTCGTAAAAAATGGTGGATCCCCAAAAAATAGACAAAAAATACGACTCATCAACTCGGTATCACATAATGGAGGGCATACTATCATGAGTTATTATTATATTAAACCAGACGAGATTTTTTCTAAAATGATGATGGATGATTAAGGAATGGAAAAATGCATATATTCCCTATTTATACGGAAAAAATTAAAATTATTCTAAAATATATTGTAGAATCCTTAAGATAGAATAGTCATCAATTTATACCGGCGCTGGCGCGGCGACAAAGTGGAGATGATGTAAGTTATATGTTTAGACAGATGGATGAGGCATATTGTAAACGGGATCTAAAAATACATACTGATAACACAGAATGTGTTGGAGATGGTTGTGGTAATGTAAATTCTGATAAAACTCTACTAAATGAAGTAAATTGAGAAATAGTGAATAGTAATCATATAGGAAACTTATAGTGTATAGCTGCTCTCGGCTGGGTTTAGTAATCCACGAATGTAAAATAGTAGGTATTAATATTTCATATACATAATAACTATAAAAACATGTTTTTTTTATCCCTTCACCGTTCTTCCAGTTAAATTTGGTAGGAAATAGGAACTGCAGTTGCGTTCTTCAACTTATTTTAAACATGTTACCATTTATGTAATCGGTAAAATCACTGCAACTAATTGAACTAACTAACAAATCGAACTCTTGAATCTTTTCGTTTTTTTTTCGTAGATTCAGTACCTTAGAGGGTAAAAGGAATGACCATCCCAACGGCATTAGGGCAGACCAATTCTTCCTCAGGGCAAGAGAAATGGTATTGGCTTGCGGAGTCTTGCCTGAAGACCTGGAAGTCAGGGAAACAGGCGTTTTCACGAAGACTCGAGTGGAGAAGGGAACCAGGTACGGACCATTCCAGGGAAAATGGGCAGGATTGCCGCAGGATTCTCGATTTGCGTGGGAGGTAAGTACATAATGATTGTATGCTTTCTATACATGTACTACAGGTATACTTGTATTAGACCAAATAGCAAAAAAAAACAGTACAAAAGAGGTAGTTGTATAGCTAATTCAGTTCTCTATTTCGGAGGCGCATGAATCTAAATGATTATCTTCTGATGATGGAGAAGGCATGAGTTATGTTAAAATAATGTTAAAACTCTAATTATTCAGCAATCATCAGTATTATTTCTTGAACCTCATATGCTATCACATCTCGGTCTTTTAAACAATTTTTATTGAGTTAATAATTAGGTATATAATTAGGAACATATAGAAAATTTTTTCAACATATATGACAAGAAATGTTGCAAATTAATTTGTGCCGTATCCTATTTTGTTATTGTTCTTAATTATGTTGTCAAGGGTACTAAAACGGAGAATTCTGTACTGCTTAAGGCCATGTTGGTGCCAGGGTTGGCAAAAACATTTTTTTAAATTAAACAATCAAACAGTTTTTTTTAAATTTAATCATGTTTAGATTGTTTTAAACATGTTTTTCCTTACTTAGTTGAAAACATGTTTAAAACGTTTTAAACACTGTTTTAAACATGCATTCTCATGCAAAATACTATGTGTATTAGTGAAAATAAATACGAGTAGATGACGCAAAGCGTACCTAGCAGTTGTCTAAAAATAGTTTATGCGACAATTTTAGTTATTATGAGCCGGTTTTTCTTTTCCATTTAAGCGAAAATCAACTCTGTTCTTAAAATCCAGACCAATCACATACTTATTAAAGGGTTGATTTTAGCTAATATCAACTTTAACAAATATAATACGAACCGACCTTGTATGTTTAAAGTTCAACAATTACAATGACCAGTAGGAGGAATAATGCAGTGTGGAATTACTTCGACAAAATTAAAGTGCAAAATAGTACAATGCGAGCTCGATGCAAGACGTGCAAAAAGATAATCTTGCACTAGTAAACATATTTTATTTATTATTTATTGTTTTTTTATTCCCAAGTACTGATAACTATTTGTTCTATTATGATAAAGATACAATTATCTAGTAAGTGTTGAATGAACGTCTTATTTATTGCTTTGTTGTATTGGACCAGAAATACAAATTTTTATGTTATGGTAATGTTAAGATTTTTATTTGTTGTTTTAAAATGTTTGTAATTTATAGCTACAGAAAAATTTAAGTTTATTATTAATATCTATAACTGTTGTATCGATAAAAAACTGGGCCTGGTTTTGAATTCAATTCATTTGTATGCAAATGTAAGGTGACATTATGTAGATATGTAATTACTAATAATACTGTTCATCTATTTGTGAAGGGTAAAGGAGCCCATTAGTAATAATTAATGAATTACATACAATAGTCGTAAAAACACTGTTTAAAACGAATGATTTAAACATTTGTTAATAACAAAGTTTTAAACAGAGGCGTTGTTTTAAACAAGTTTAAAACATTCTGTTTTAAACATTTTGTTTTAATCATGCCAACCCTGGTTGGTGCTCAAGCAAAGATGTTCCCTCAAAGACTAAAAATTTCCTAGTTTCAATATTTTTAAGGTCTAGTTAGTTACGCTTAAAATCTTACAACAAATCATTTTAACTTCTGTGTTTTTTCAATTCTCCAAGTCATGATGAAAAATTTCTCATATATAACCGAGATTTTTCTGGGTGGGGGGTATTTTCTAGATGCGGTGAAGAAATGAATTACAAATGCCTGCTAAGTGCTAATTGCTAACTGTAACTTTTGGGATAAGTGTATAGCCTTCAGTATTTTATGTCAAGGATGACAGATAGGGCTCAAATTAAGAGAAAAACATCACCAAAAAATAGATTTACCCTTTCTTTCGTAGGCCAATGAAGGGCGCAACCATCCCATTCGTAAAAATGTATATGTACGAAACGTAAAACTTTTTAAATATTTCTAATGCGCATAATAATCAAGAAAAAAAAGTTTGTTCCAAAGAAACCGCTATGCGCTGGTGGCAGCACTTCTCAATAAATTAAAAAGTAATGTATACCTCATTGTAGGTAGCATAACCGAAATTTTTACTAAAGGTTAGGTGCGCATGTACGCTTATATAAATGGTAATTTTTTCAGTTGAATCTTTTTCTCTGCAAAATATTAAATCCTTCAAAAATTTAATTTTCTTGAAAAAACTCGGAAATGGCAAATTTTAAAATTACGTTATTTGTAGCAACGAACGTGCAAGATCTATACAAAAGGTTTCCTAATAAGATAATTTAAACTGGCCTATTGCAATTGTATTTGTTTTTAATGCAACAAACATTATGTGAGATGAGTTAACTAGTATTTTGCTGTTTTTATGTAATGTTTATTAAATGTCTCCTACAAGCAGTAAAGTGATTAAAAGACCTTATGTATTTGTAAAATGTTGCCAAAATCTTTATTGTTAGCTGTGCAGCTTATTCAGTACGCTTTCTAGAGAAAATGTACGTGAAAGGGATCTCATCTTGAATTAATTTAATACAAATAAGCGAAAACCTTTTTGTCCAGTACAGCGATTAAAAGTGCTGACATGCCATAATATGAATGTGAAAACTATATCTTTATATATCTCTTTTTACTTATATTTGGTTTTACCGACGCACTGTGAATGTTGAAATTCTCAAAAACATAAAGAAAGTAGAAATGGTACAAATCAAAGTCGCGCATAAATTACCCGATTTTTTTGACAACCATTAAAAAATATTCAGAAATATAAATGGTGTTCCATTWTAACATGTACTGTGTAGAGTTTGAATTAGTAATACAAATCATTTTTAGGAATTCTTAAGATTAACGACGTGCCTTGTATGTTTAGAAGAAAGTGCAAGACAATTAATCAATAAGACAAATGCATCTGATACTGACAGACCCGGATCTAGAACAAGGGATAAGTTATATTAACAGCGATAACAATAAACGAGACACCAATATAACAAACGCAAACAAACAGCAATGCATTTTGAGGTATATAGTACTGCCTTTTGTTTAATGTAAAACACTCAAAAAAAGACGCTAAAACCGCAAAACTGATAGGAGCAACTTTAGACCTGTTCAACAGGAAGTCTATTTCCCGAAAAATTTTTGATATAAGGATGCCTAGGAATACATACAGCGGAATAGCGGTGTCATAGCGGTCTTCTATTGTCAAATATTTTCATTTAATGTTTTGATGCTTAGAAATTCGTTTTGAGGCTTGTTGTCGTCTTTTTATATCAATACAAAAGACTGTACCGTAGCAGAAACTGAAATATTAAATTGTTTGTCAGAAATAATGTTAAGCCAATTCCACAGGGGAAGGGGGGGTTAAATAGTTAGTGTGCTAAGAGTGAATTTTGAGCCGCTAGGTTTATTTGGAAGACTGAAACAACAAAGAAAAAGAAAAGAAAAAACAAAACCTTGTTATGAGCGGTTAATAAATAGAACCAACTTTGAAAATCTGCATGTAATTCACAGCATTTGTTGACAGACAATTGTCAAAGTGGCTTAGAGTTGGATTAAGCCTATAACTATATATATTATTACAAAATAAAATGAAAATTACATAATAACTCCGAGTCTCCGAATTATTTATTATTTATCTTTTGAGTTTTAGAGGAAGGGAGGCGATCGTCCCTAAATCCGTCCCTGGACACCGATAACCTTCACCATTAACGTCTTTAACGTCAACCTAACTAACAAACAAATTAAACTCACAGCCCAGCGCTATCTCCCGCTGTCGTCAGTTAACCCGAATAAATTCGTGCGTTTCTGGTAACGATTTCACACCCCAAATACACCCGGACATAATCGCCACCCCTGTCTGATAAAATAATCCGAACAGTACACTTATTCCGCCGAAACGGGGCCAATTTCCCACCCCTCGAAAACCGTAAACTGGCTGCGTTGCATGAAACGCGATCCGAACCCTTCTCAAGTGTTATTTTACCTATTTATAAATTTTTATATCTTTTGTCGGGTGCAAATTGCGCCCGTTTGGAGAACGGCGCGCCGAGAGGGCCCGCGGAGTGTGAGGTTTGCTTATTTTGCCAATAAAGTGGCGAGGATCAAAAGCTTTTGTGCGGCCGCACTATTAGGTGGGTAATATCCGTTATGAGTCGACATGAGCAAGGAACACTCACCGTTTGATGCTTGGTGGATGGTGACGGTCCGACTCTGAAAAAGAAAAGGTTTATTAGAAGTAATATTAGCAGAAATGTTGTATGCAGTGTTGTAAAATGACGGTCATTTTCGAGGTCATTTTAAACATTGTGCTAAACATGACCAACATTTTGGTCAAATTCATAATCTTTGATAATTCGTCTTTTTTCATTCTGGATATGAAGCCCTCGAAGTTTCTTTCCAAATCTTCGTCTTCTTCAGTTTCAGATTTCGCCTCTGTCTCCTGTTTCCGATTATAATTCGGTTTGCATTTGTTACAAACTTTGTTTATAACGATTGGGGTCAAAGTCACGGTCATCACCTATTACAGCAAGAGCTTGTAAAGTATATGTTGATGATGACGAAGATAATAATAATAATAMTAATAATAATAATAATAATAATACTAATAATAATAATAATACTAATAATAATAATAATAATAATAATAATAATAATAATAATAATAATAATAATAAAGTTTATTTCCAGCGGACCAGGGCGGTCCATAGTGGAAGCATACACAATGATACAACACTAAATTTAAAACAATGTGGGAATAATTAACATAGATAAAAAATCAAGTTTAAAATATATAAGTGGAACACAGAATAGAATTCATTATAAAGAGGGGTTTAACTACAACTACTAAAATAAAGTCATATTATAAAAATTCTGTATTAAATTTTATTATGATTTCTTTTTTAACTTTGGTATGGCAAAAGTTTACACTCAATACATCAAATTTGGAATCAGCAATATAATTATTATATAAACGAAAACAAGACAGCAAAGCGGAATTAAAATGGTGGTGTGTATAGGGTACAGAATAATAAAATGTTAAAGAGCACCTAATGTTTAGTCGAGGCACCGCAAACCTAACCTGACTCAGTAGAGTAGCATCATCAATACATCCCCCAAGCAGTTTTTGCAAAAACATCAGACTGGATACAGCTCTGCGAGCATTGAGCGAGTTCTCGCCAACAGCGTTAAGAAGGATTTTTTGACTACAATGCCTTACAGGATATGAATTGAATTTCTTCAGGTATATATATTTAGTGAACTTTCTGAGGAAATATTCAAGGTCAATGTAAATCTGGTGATTAGGTTTCCAAACAATTGCACAATATTAGTGAGTAAAAGAGAACCTTTATACATTCGACGTTTGTGAAATCTTTGGTATTGCGAAACAGAAATCCWAGTAGTCGCAAGGCGACATCACAAATATGCACTATATGAGGAACAAAGGTCAGACCAGTATCCAATATCACACCCAAGTCAGAGACTTGATGATAATCTTCTAAGGGAGTGCCTTTAATGTTGTGAAAATATTGAATGTGATGCATACCCCTGGAGAAGGTTATCTTCTTGCATTTACTTACCTACCTACATTAAGCTGTAAACCGTTAAGACCACACCAGCCTACCAAAGAATCTATGTCCCCCTGCAGTGCCAAACAATCATCAGTACTCCGCACAACAGAACAGATCTTGAGGTCGTCCGCATACATGTAGGCAATGCAAGATAGTTGCGAAATTACGTCATTGTAAACGATTATAAACAGTAAGGGACCCAAATTTGAGCCCTGAATTACACCACTGCTCACTCGGTAAGAGTAGGATCTGACCCCACGATACTCAACATAGTGTACTCTTTCCTTCATCGCGGAGTAAATCAAAGCAATGAGATTCTCACACAATCCAAAGTTACGTAGCTTTTTGAGGAGGATACAATGATGCACCCGATCAAAGGATTTGGTCAGATCTGTATAAATAGCATCCACCTGAAACCGGTTGTCCATAGCCGAGGAGACAAAGTGGGTAAACTCTAGCAGATTTGTCACTGTAGACCGGCCTTTAATAAAGCCATGCTGCTGCGGTGCAATACCAAATAGTTATTAATAAACTATTTTTACATGAAGGTTTTAAGAAAATATAAGAGATCGTTTCTTGGAGTACAAGGGGAAACTTGATTTCTTATGTAAAAATAGAGTATTTCTAATATATTAAAACGCAAATTCAGAAGACGCTAGAACAGGAAGGCACTCACTACACCTGATGACGTATTTATCAGACAAAATACACTCGCGTATTCTGGAGATTGGAAAAACTACAATCTGCTTGTTTTCTATAGGATCATTCATGAAAATAATGTTTAAGGGATGAAGCCCCCATGATCAGCGATATCCTGATAAGCCGGTCCGTTATTCGGAATTTCGGAAAGATAAACTTGTGCCATTGTGCGAAAAGACACCAAAATCAATCAGTGTCTACTTTTGGGTCACTTTTGTATCTGGAGAAACAGATGTATCACTTCAGCTGTCAATGGGGTTGCAGTGCAATAAATTACTCGCGCTCGTGTGCAAAGTGGTGGCGACAGTCGTTCGTATGGGCTGCTGTAGTAGCACCTCGGGATTATTATTTTCAATGGCACAGATCGATAGTACCAAGAGGCTTCCAATAAGTGCGCGTTCTTGCGTTAGTAACCCGATTATTTGCCGCTTTTCTGGGATTCCTTTACCTAAATTTTGCGAGACGGACTGTTGAGTTTAGAGTACTTCTCAAAAATGACGTACAGGACGAAAATTACTTGAATTGCAAAAATCACTTGATTGATGTAGTGAAATGATGGGTTAAAGTGTCACATTTGTTAAAAACTATATGTTTTATTTTACCGCCTGAAATTCACTTACTGTCATCCCTTATTTAAATATCTGCTCATCATCAACTACGATTTGCATGAAGTACTTCCTATATCAGTAAATTTATTCCGTGCATAATTCTTTAAGTATAGCACCATTATAATCTAAAGATTCATCTTCACACATCTCCCGTTTTGTCGGAATTCTTGCCCACATTACATTGAAATCTGCTGTTAATATTATTTTCAACCATATCTTTTAAGCTATTCCGAAATCTTCTCTTCTTTTACTTCTTTTTTTTTTGTAGTCGGTGGTCCATAAACTACAATTATCATCATTTTGTCATTTTCTAGCTCTCATTCTAGCACAATTAATTGAAAGTAAAAGTTTTGCAAAGGCTACAGGAATATTTACTACAGTAAAAGAGTAATTTATACGGAAATAGTATTATAGAAAGGGATATGTACTTTCTATATTTTTTTGCAAAGACATCTGCGACGCGACGCTAACAGTCCATGTAAGTAGTTACGTCGCTATGGAGACGACGATCAAATCGCGACCAACACGCAGACATTATCCAGTCTTCCTGCCTGGTGAAATATCTTTTACGTTCCCGGGGCAATTTTCCCCGACATAAAACGATACATTTCCATCAGAAAGGCACATAACCTAGTGCTCAACTCCAGGAACTCCAAGTTATCTAAAAGTTATTTCCTAAACGTCAAAACAAGAAGTAGATAATTGATCATACACAAGACACGGGGGTTCACCCTTCTGTTCCGCGTCGGCGGTCCTAGAAAAAGACAACCGTCCGTCAGCGAGAGAGACGCGGCGAGGTCAGCCTCTATCATTGGCAGCTGTCATCTGATATACGATGTAATAACTACAGCGACATTTTGATTATGATTCCCGTACCGGAGGCTGAGTGCTGTGTGAGAAAATTATTACTCGCACTGGGCTTTATCTGTAATTAATATTGCTTCGAATTTATGGGGGCTGCTTCTGTGCAGGGGCTTCAGAATCAATATTAAGCCCGATAACGAGAAACTTGGTTTGTCTTATCATTTTTACTTATGTGAAAATGGTTAGGATAAGATATGGACAATTTGTGAGGAAGGAATCGTGATAACAGGGTGTCAGTATGATTGTTTTTTTTCTACAAGCCACCTAATAACAATATTAGTTGTTAAAACTCCACGTCACTTCGTGCAATAGTGACTTATTAAGTTTGAAAATTTCTTAAATAAGAGGCATCTATCCTGGTTATTTAGTAGGATGTCGGATACCATGACTCCGATTTCGTTTTGTTTAATCTTGTCAGGTGCGAATATCGACCTATTTTAGACAACAAAGCAGTTTTTTTATATAAATTTTATTGCTGACCTCTAAACAGTGCTAAGCGGCACCGATGTTAAGTAAACAGTAATTTATATTGCAAAGTAGCAGTGTAGTTCTAAGTATCACTTAATATATAAGTATGATTTTATCATAATCGATACCTTACATTTCATTTAAATATAACTTAATTTATTTTTTTATTGTATATTTTTATGCACATTTATTGTATTTTCAGGAATTTGAATGTATGTGTTAATACAATTATATAGAGGAGATTTTTGGGCTTTGTTAGTTTTATATATTTCATTACTAAGAGCATCTTGTGATCTAACGTCGTAGTTGTGGACTTTATTATATTTCAAAATTATGTTTACTTTTATTGTATTGGTTTTTATTGCATATACAAGTTCTACTTGTTCTAATATTTTTAATTTGTGTGTATTAAATATTACTGTTTGACTATATAAGTGAGCTAAAGATATGTAGTATTCAAGACTATGAACAGTTTTTTACAGATTTATTTTGAACGCGCTGAAGTTTTTGTATCATATAATAAGTTCATATCCTCAACATGTTATGGGATACCTTAAATGAGGCATAATTAAGCAGTTGTATAATGTCAGTCTTGCTTTATTCATTACATTACTACATATTTTTATTGCTCCCAGCATAGGTGCACTATGTAGCATTATGTTTTCTATATATATTTTCCATGTTAGGTCGTTTGATATTTTTAAACCTAAATATTTATAATTTGACATCTCCTTTAATTTTATTTTATTTAAATATACATTTGTATCACAGCTATTTTTATTTTTCTCTTTTATGATCACAGTTAATTTCACTCTCCAATTGCTTCATATCTGCTCCTTTGGACTAGTCGGTGATGGTAATTCATTCCGTATTTTACCAGGAGAGTCCAAAGTAGATTATATATAGTTAAATATGGCAATGGCAATATACGGATGCATTAAGGATTAATGTATCATACCAATCATGTATACCAAAGTTATCAGAAATTCCAGAATGGGGTTGGAGCTTCACGAATTTGGTATTAAAACAATGTATCCATCGATTGCGGAATGAGCGCTATCTGTGTACCGGAATTGCAGGCGTGTAGATGCGGTGTAGTAGTGATCTTAGCGACAGACAGATGGCAGGGAATGGCGAGACTTTCCAGAGAATTCTATCAATAGAACCTTCGCGAAGCTTCGCTTCTGTGTCGCTTCTGGAATTTTCGATGGGGGTATACACAGCCGATGGAGAGATTGCGAGCAGTTCTGAATTCGAATAGCGGTTATCAAACGAGCAAAGGCTTAGTGAAGCAGTTGTTTTTAGTGCTAGTGTGTGGAGTATAGTGATTTAGTGAATTAGCGGTGTTCAACAGTAGTGTTTTGAACTATTCGTGTTTAGGCTTATTGTATTTGAAACAAGTGTTTTAAATAAAAGGCAATTAGTCAGAAATCCGCAGCTTTCGAGCCCGTACGTCGTAACAATTGGTATCAGAAGTGGGACTGTGGATTTTAGAGTGCTTTTTGACCCGGCCAGACAGGATTTGAGCAGCTTTGGAAGAGGAGAACATAAAGCTTGGGAATTTCTGACATTATCAACGGGCAGAGGGGCAAAGACAAGTCAACTAGGAGTAAAGGTATATGCCAGTGACAAGAAGCCATTCTACCAATATGGACGCGCAATTGCAACAGCTAATGTAGCTCACGCAGGAGATGAAAAAAGGTAAAGAAGAGATGAAAACAACAATGGAGCAGTTCCTCGCAAAAGTTGTGGAGCCACATCAAACCGATTGGGACAAACGCCTTCCTCTGTTTCTGTTGACGTACAGGGCAGCGATACATGAGACCACGGGAGAAACACCATAGCCTCTGGAAGATGTCGCTTCTGGAATTTTCGATGGGGGTATAAACAGCCTGAGGAAAGAGCGCGGGCAGTTCTGAATTCGAATAGCGGTTATTAAACAAGCTGAAGGCTTATTGAAGCAGTTGTCTTTAGTGCAAGTGCGTACAGTATAGTGATTTAGTGTTAGAATAGTAGTGTTGCAAACTAGCTGCATTTAGACCTAGTGTTTTTGATAAAAGTGTTTTGAATAAAAGGATGTTAGTCAGAAATCCACAGTTTTGGAACCTCGTATTCGTAACAATGTTTGTACAATTATTTCCGACAATGTATCAGATAACACTGTTAATTATATATTGAAGAATCGATGCTGGCTTTATGTATTCTGTTAAAATTTTAAAGTGAGAATTTGCTTGTCGCAATACTTACTTGGCGTAATTCGAGAAATCTCTACGATACGGTTCAAATATAACTCTGGTGCATATCGTTATGGCCAAGAACCTATAGTAAGAGGAGTTACACCATCTAACATGCTACTTAAGATACGAGCTCTCCAAATTTTCTTCTGTCAGATTCTAGCCATCTTTTCACGCAAAACCGCCCCGAAAACACGTGCTATCTCGCAAATCTGTCCCCCGACAGATCCCTTTGTCAACGATGCGACTTAGGCATATTTTCACACCCGGTCGAGCGATCTCTGAAAGAGATATCCCGAGTCCGTCTTTTGACGAGACCGTTCTACCTAAAGACGCGCATGAATTCCAACAATGCGACGAAATTATTACCCAGGTGAATGAAGAAGCGTCAACTGTGAAAAAAATTAACTGGTCATTGTGGGTGCAGGTAAATGATGTGCGCTCGGGGATGGTTTCCTAAAAAGAACGCTGAAATTGTTAAATTGTCGATGTCCCTTGCGATTTCTTCGTATCCTTTGCTTGGCGTTAACAAATTATGAGAGGATTTTTGGAATAGGGAGTACCTGGTTTTGAGTGATGGTAGAACAAGGTCGCTTTGTCATACTATCGACAGTTACTTAAACTCATTTTTACAAAACTGAAAATTATAATGGATGGACCTTCAATATAATGAAAAATTGCTTAAAACAGTTAAATGCTCTCTTACGTTTCATTTTTAATACAGCACACCAAAGGTTGAATTGCAAGGCTTAGATCCAAATGACATAATTATCCACCTATTTTTTCAATTGTTTTTGGGCGTACAAAGTGATCAATAAGTTGGCTATATTATATGTAGAGCTTTTTACGCTTAGTTTTATACATTTATAATATTTCAATGGCTTTATGACACACACCCAAAAAATATTTAATATTATCTATATACAGGATGGTCAATTACTTCACTAACAATTGAAATACTGAAACATTTTTTCATAGGCCTTCTATTGGACTATAATACTTTAAAACTACTTTCGATTTCACAGGGTGATTGGTATAACAGCTACGTCATATGAGCAGCTTTTTGTTAATGGAGCTCCCTATGTTTTTTAACTTGTATAAGAAAGCCTGTTTCGTCAATAAACCAGTCTTTTTCAAAATTACCTTGCGGCGTTGTCAAGTCAAGCGAAAAAAGTAATAAAACTGAAGTTAGGAGCCTTAACCAACATAAATGTGGTAACTGTAACATTCTAATTTAGAAATCGGCTTTGGCCTTTTTCATCTTAAGGATTGTATTTTGGGAAAAAACTCAAGAATATTATTCATGGCGTTCTAAGCAAGCTCCTTGATTCAACAATATTGAGTTGCTCATTTCTTCGAAACGTTTGAATAGACAACATTGTAATGGATGGACTTAATTTTTATTGAAGATATCAAGGTTAAAATATAAGGTATTTTTCAAGTACGTTGCAACTTGTTCGATAGTGATCAAGTTGGCTCTGCAATTTTTACAGGAATGGACAGCATCAATTATCATTTTAGATTTTTTTTTATTTGATGTCATACTGCGTGTAATACCGTCTGTTATACAAAGATAACTTGATAAAATATTAAAGAAATTGTAAAGCTTCTTAATGCAATTTTTTTAAGAAATACTAATGTTAATCATGATTTGTCTTTAATAAAAATTAAAGACGCTTGGATATCCCATACAGTAAGATGAATGCATAATAATATCATAGCTACTGCGATTACTTTGACTTAAGCTTGTAACTTCAGTTTTATTAATTTTTTTAATACCTTGACAGTTCATCAATGTAACATCAAAAAAGACCTTCTATTATTCACGTAACGTCACTGTTTCAGTGAACACCCTGTATAATCGAAAATATTTGTAAAATGTACGGTCCATTAAGAATTGTCCGAAATTTTCTTTTGAGTAGGTAGTTAATTTCTTCAATCTTCAATGAATTTATTGTACTTTATCGACTATAATAAATTGGCCACTCTGCTGCTATACGCTTTTCCCCTTTTTTAATACTTTCTATATATTCCTGATCTACTACTATTTAGATAATCACGTAATCTATATATTTGTATAAGATACTCATATTTATAGTCAAATAATAAATCAAGAAATACTTTGTAACCAAATTTAGGCATGCACGAAAAAGAATTTATAATTTCCTATGCTTTAAAGACTCTTTTCAAAAAGAAAAACAACTGGTTTCATAGATGGCTCTTCTATATAACATTTCAGAGTATCCTTTTCAATAACTTTATATAAACAAACAAAGTGCGCTAGAGCTAACAAGTATGTGGTTGTCTTAGCAAATCAAACTAGACAGAGTCGGTTTTATCAGGTTTTTGTACTGTAGCAGCTATGTAAGGTATTCAAAAAGTAGATACCTCTGGGTGTTGTAGACCTGTGGTAAAGAATAATAGGTCTATTTTTTTTCTTCAATAGCGATCCTTCTAATGTACATAATGCTGAAACGTTACTGAATGCATTTTTTTTGTTGAAGAACGCCAACGATAAAAGGTTTTGCATATTTACTTATTCCGCTCCATTATTTTCTGAGTGCATAGGCATCCGCCATATTTTTATTGTAGGTGGCCACCATATGTTTTATTTCGCTGCTATATATTTGATAGTGTTTGCGTAACTGATGTAAGACGTGAGTTTTGAATGCCGTTGATAACAGTCATGATTTTTTTCTAGTACCTATAACATATTCAAGATCAAAGAATTATTTGATACGTTAACGAAGAAAAGAATCTGGTTGCAGATATTGTAATTTGAATACCTTAATTATTGATAAATCGCTAAAAACGCAATAGAATCTTCTTCAACTAGTTACGTAGAGTTGATATTAAGACCTGTGACAAGAATCGCAAATTCGTGTGTTCTAGAAGCCATCAGTGATATCCCACCGATCTAGTGTTATTAATTTTATGCACTTACTGGCCCACCACCAAACCTATGCAAATTATACTCGGGCTGTCAATCAACGTTTCAATAAAATCAATCACCATTCAAGTAGGAAGTTTTGCATGTCCACAATAGTTTTTAATTTCGATTGATCGTTGTGAGAAAAAAAGAAGCCAAAGACAGGATGAACGCACCGGTCTTAATTCGGCCACAATGGGACCAATAGCCAACCCTAATAAGTACGAATTCCGTGCTTTTATGTTGGGGCACGGCGGCGCATATCCTGAGATTATGTTGATCCTCCCCGGTGTTACGAATTTGGGCCAGAAAACCCCTTTTTCACACTGTATTTTCGAGCTGTCAATCACAAAGGGCCATGGGCATAGATGGGTTCGGTTTTACGCACGGGTAACTGGAAGATTCTTTCAAATAAATCCTTCCCTTTTCCATGCAAGGCGCGAAGTCATTGAGGTGAAGTTTTAAATTTCTTTGCATTGCGTGTTCCATAATAGTGACGTAGCTAATGTACATTTACAAGGTAAGAAAATTACACACAAAACTGAAAGAAGAGTTAGATTTTGGGCGTTTAATTTTGGTTGCGATTGGAGGGTGTTGGTTTTTGCGAACCCGTGTCATTTTTTGCCAAATATAAAGGATGATGCAATACCTCACTTAATTTTTAGTTCAGAATGCGGGGTTTTAAATGCTGCACTTTCGTGCATCCTTCACGTCTGTGCGCTTTATTGACAAGGTGAAAACGATTATTATACAATTCTTTATATAGAATCATACTTTGAATAAAAATGAAATGTTACTAACAATACGCATTCAAATAAGTACCAACGATCAAGTAAGTCAAGAGCAGTTTATATTAGAAATGGCATGATTTTTATTGTTTATTGTGTAGATAGGGTCAAATTTCTTATAGGATATGCTAAGTAGGTGCCGTTTTCGAATAAAAAGTAAGGATGTTATACCTACTAATAATGGTGATGGTGTAACCTGTAAACTTTCGTCAACTACAAAACTTGTCTTTGACGCAAAGCAAAATTCAGCACCAAACTAAAGCATAATGCTAACTAACCATCAAAAGCTAAACTACTTATATTACATTCGTTATTAACAAACCCCGAAGGCGAAGGTCGCCGTCGATACGTGGAATACCTAATTTGATTGATATTTTTGATCGATGTTGTGATTTTTTCTTATCGAATATCGTAAACAGACTTCATTGCAAACCTTTAAGCAAGTCCTATAGAATGGAATCACGTTGTATCTAGTTGTTTCCGTTTGCTTTCTAGGGTGGCAATTAACTAAAAATGCCTGTCTGTGCTATGCTGTCTGCCCCGCAGTAGATCTATTTTGCTATCATTATAGCTCATTAGTCCAGTTTGGGTCTAGTGCAGACAGCATGGCATAGAATTGATTTTGCCTAGATACCAAAGGCTTTGTATTATGTTAGTAGAAAAATAGATAGCAGTGCCATCTGTCTGCAATGAACTGACACGATGACAAAGCCACCTAGTTGCTTCAATGGGTTCTACTTCCTGAAGGAAGTAACCTAATTATTTGCTTGAATTTAGAAATTAATTGTTTTACCTCCATTTGTCGGTGTCTTACATTAATCGTAAAACTAGACAGTAGTCAACATTTTGACTATATACCCTTTATCAATCAAACGTCAGAAATCACGGCTAACATGATATATATTGTTGCGATACCCTGTAAATTATATTGTCCTTATCTTTACCTCGTTATTGCGTTCTAGACTTGTTGAAGATTTTTAATAAATATAATAATAAAGAGTTATATTATATAATGTGATTATTAAATTCTTAGGTTCTTGGATAAATAAAATAAAATTGCAGTACCAGGTCAGATCAACGTTTTGGGGTTGTATTTTGTTCTCAAGACTACAATAGACAATATATTGGCATCCCATAAAAGAAACATAAAGGGTTAATTAAAGATACCTACTTGCAAAATCAGTAGTAAGAAATGGTGCTGTAATAATAATCATAATTGATGGTCAAGTGGAACTTAACTTGGAGCGAAAAAGTTTACTTTAATAAAAAATATATCAGGTGACAATAGACAATCCATAAAAGAGAACAGAATTAAGGTATTTCAATAGAATGGGCGCCCGTAAAGGCAAAAATATGTTATATTCAGAAGGATGTCATCATCCTTTTAAAAACCTTATTTGTTTTCCCGTTTTCTAATGGTCTATTGTACACCATTTTTACTCGTGATTTTACATGTAGAAGTTTCTAATTAACCATTTATAGTTCTTTTATATGTGATGCCAGTATGTTTTCTATTGTAGTCTTGAGAAAAGCGAAATACAGCGCCGAAACGTTGACCTAAACTAATAGTGCTGTTTTTCTTTAACTTCTTCAAGAACCTAAGAATTCCTTCATCCAATAACATTTTCGCAAGGAGTAGGTATTTTAGATATTATCGAGTCGATGCTGCCGATTCTCGCATCTCACTCGCGATAGTTTTTTTTTCTATTAAGCCAGTCGATTTCTTTCAGGTCAAGTCAGGTTAATGTATGTGCTGGTCTTTCTCTTTTCCTTCTATTTTGTGGATGGTATTCTACCGGATGACGTGTCCGTACCAGATCAAATATATTTGGTCTATTCTTGCTACTGTCGTGTCTTGTATTTGGTTGGTTGCTTAATTTGGTATATGTCCAGTCTTGAGATTCGACACGATCTTCTGAAGAAGTCCATTTCGACAGATTGTAGGTTTTTCCTTTTTATTATTTATCTACTATACAATTATAAAGCAGTTTCTTTGTTTCAAATCTGAGTTTTATGGACCACAATAAATCATTTAGTTGTTGTATGGTTGTCTTCCTTTGCTTTAGTCTGTAATCAATGTCCTGGTCATTCTTACCGTCATGCGTAATGAGGCTCCCTAAATATTTATGTTTTCCAGTGTTCTTTATTGTTCAATCTTTGACGTTCCTACGCAGATATTAGGTTTTATACATATTTACTTGTAATCCCCCTTTTTCAATTCTTCTAATAATTTCCTCATCATGTAAGAGATATATTCTTCATTCATTCATCGTCGACAAAAAGCATTGTTTTAAAAATACATCTTTTAATCAATTTTCTTAATTTCAAAAGCAAATCCTCAGGTGTTAATTGTCAATCCTAATTCTCTAAATATCCAAGTAGAGCTCCACCTTGTCTCATTTTTATGCTAACATCTCATGTATTATTGTAAAGAAACAGAATAGATACAAATTGCATTAGTAATGAACGATCAAGTCCAAAACTTAACACTATTGTAATGTTCTCAGTTGAGTTGCCCACAATCTATATCGGACAATTTCAATAAAAATACGAACGTTATAGGTGGCTACAAACTTCTTTGTCGATGCCGTTTTGGAGGGGTCCAAGATTCTGCGACACCCAAATCCCGAGCATCGGACATGTGAACGTCAAAGGTCAAACGAATCACAAGGGGCAGTTCATATTCCTTATTATAATACAATAAAAGGACATGAAACGTGTCAGAAAATATGTCAGCCGTCACAGGTCCGGCTAGTTTGCTTCCATTGAACATTTTACGCCAGAAACTTGTTTTGAACTGTTGTCTTCCGAATATGCACCCCTAAGTAGGAAGAACGAATTCGTTAAAAATCAATATGCAAAGACGCCAGCGAGTCGAGTACTCATTGTGATTATCGACAACATCCCGGAGTTTGGGTCTATCAAAATATCATACGGTAGGATGCATCTATATAAAAGGGTTAAAGGATTCTTTAAGGGAGTCAAGTGGGATGGATTACTTCCACTTGGATTAATAAAATCACTCTGGAAGATGCATTATGATGCTTCAAGGCTCTTTGGAGTAGAGGACGCGTGAGAAAAATAATGAGCATGCATTTTGTACAGATTAATCTCAAATTGGTGGAATGATCGCGTTCGATTAGCATTTACGACTCAAAGTAAAAAGGAACTGTTCTGATGGCGTCAAGTTTTTGAATTAATATTGTCCGTTTTTTGAAACACTCAACAACAACAACAAGAAAATGCTTAAGCCTATCCATAAATAAATATATCAATGATGAAATTGAACTGGATGGAATTTACTTTCAGAAAGTACAAGCAATCACACCGAAGTTAAATTGAAATCGGACATCCATTTATTATATACATGATCGCACCAAATATAACCTTAAAGGTTTTATTAATAACACATCGTCAAGTCGAAGTAAGCATTCCCTTACAGTACCTGATCGTTTAGGAGCAAATAGGTACGATTAAATATACGGACAATAGATTGGGCACAAAAACGTATTGAATGTTTGTATGCTACTAAGTAAATTTGACGAACCTGGACCAAACACATGTCTTGGTTATGGAACCAATAGGTGGCAACCGGTTCCAAAGCACCATTTTGTAATAATGAGACCACTTTCTACATTTAGTAGAGACCTATGTTTTGTCATTAATGAAGACGGTACAAAAATAAAATATTAGAATATAGGTAAAAATGTAGTTCATGATGCCACCTATCAGTAAAAAGAGCCGCTTGAACGGTAACGACTTTCTCATATTCTCATAGAACTCGATAGGTGGCATTGTCATCTTAGTGCTTTACTGAGAGATGCCATCTCCAAGTTAATTGTCACTTTTTTACCATTTGCTTTACTGCGTAGGCAAAATTTCATGCTGTCTGCACAAGATCCAAACAGGATTGACGAGTATGTAACAGATGTAAGTTTTATGCTTAGAGGAGATAATTTTCGTCTTTTAGACCAAAGGAAAGGCCGCCCAAAAACCATGACTTAAAAAATTTGTTAAAATAAAATTAATGTCAAAAAGAATGAATCGTCCGTTAATAATAAACTTCTTTTTGTTGTTGTAGAAATGAAACAGAATGTATTTATTGATGTCCTCTTCGATTAACTTTTTGCAATGGTGCACACATTTTCCCAATTTCAGACGTAATTAGTAGAAAATTAGATGACAATGCCATCTGCATGTCAGCTACAAACTCACAATATAACAAAGCCACCTAGCCGCCTTAACGGGAACTACTTCCTAAAGTAAATATATCTGTTGGCATTCACCTCCATAGGTCAATTTGACAGTAGAACCCCACGGTACTTTTTGCAGGCGGGTAAAAACCAGTGTACATTAAAATGTATGTCTGTGCTATGCTGTCTGCATCGCAACCAACTACAGACAGATCTGTTTCACTGTTGTTACAGCTCGTCAGTGTAGTTTAGTTCAAGTGCAGACAGCATCTAATCTAAAGCCTTTGGGATCTAGGCCAAACCAGTTCTATTCCATGCTGTCTCCACTAGAACTAAACTACACTGACGAACTACAACAAAAGCGAAACAGATTTGCCTGTAGTTGGTTGGAGCTTCCCTTTACACTTCTTTTACTGTGTCATCACCAAACTAGTTTTGTCCAATGTTTCGGCCGTAATAATTTTGGCACTGACTTTGACAATGGTACGTGACAACCAAGTGCTGAATAATTTGATCATTACATGTGCTTTTTATGTAGTTTTGTGTCTTTAGCTAAAATTACCCAGTTCAGTGCATTATCAGGTATTCATTCAAACATGCAAAATGCATTATTTTCGGTTCGTGTAATGGTATTAGGGGAAAGCAAATGTTGAAAATGAAGGTTTATGTTGTACCTGAATGATCCAATTAGATTTTTGATTGTACACCGAGTAAGTGAAGCCTATCATTTGGGCTGTAATAAAAGTAGTTGTTGCCGTTGGACTCGTCTAATTATGTCCAAACTGGCTTGAAACAGCGTAACTTCTTTCGTATCAATTTTATATATAACATATCTATAGTTATAAAAATAGCATGTCCTGACTGACTAGCCCACTTATCATCGCCGAGCATAGACTATTGAAGCAATTTGGTCAGTAAATTCTAGTTTTCGTAAAGCAAAGACCTGCTATGGAAGTATTTTTCGAAATTATACTTCTAAGGGAGTGAAATGGGAGATGAAACTTGTTATGGACATCAGTCATTTTTGAAGCTAGAAGCATGAAACTTTTTTGTAAACTTTAGACGGTGTACAATAAGACACTTGAGCCCGGTTTCACAAACATGGATCAAATTTGATCCGAGTTTAGTCCGCGGTCTTTGCTACAGCAATATCAATCAGAACGTCGGATTCATAAAGTTGCTAGGCAACGACCGCGGATTAAACTCGGATTAACTTTGATCCCCGTTTGTGCAACTCGTCCTTAATGTGTGACTAAATCCATAATCACGTATTTATGACTTCTACAAAATTTAAGACATATATTATCATCTCCTGATACACTGCAAATAATTTCGAGTCAGCTTAATCCCAAATCCTAATATTGGAAAAGATAATTTTTTATCTGTAACAGCCTTCGTAATGTCTTGCGATTGTAATACAGGAAAATTGGGAAGTATTTGCTTTGAAACCCACACTTGCCCTAAATACTCTTCAAACATACAAATCCCAATTTCTTGCAAATATATGTTTACACACTATCGTTCCATTAACGCGGACCTTTGATAATCCTGCCCACATGTTCCATATCGAGAACATTATCCCTTACAACTTCCCGCACTGAACACACCGGCCAATAACCAATATCGACTTGACCTTTATGCGTTCGCGACAAATGTTATGGTTATTCTTACATGGACATCAGCGACATCTGTTGCTGTCCGCTCCCTGGTTTTGCCGCGCTTGCGTTCGGGGTAGAAATAAATCTGCGGCAATTTGGAGAAATTAGGGGTGTAAAATATTTGCGCAAGGGTTGGATTGGGGATGTTTTAGTGTGATCGATGGGGGTAAAAAATGCGTCCTGCAGACGGGTTTAATGACTGGGTGTCGTCGCATGTCGTGTAGCATCTGTTAATCGCATCAATCCTGTGTGGATGCAGGATGACGATTTTTGCTCGTTTGGGGAAATAGAATCGGGTATGCTAAATAAGTTAAATTCAGAATAAAAAAGTGTTTTTAAGGGTGTCAAAACAAAAAATCCGTACAAATACAATGAGTTTATTCCTTAAACTATATTGGTTACGAAACTGATAAAAAAATATTTATAAAAAGACTAATTATTTTAAAACATAATCCGCCCCATAATCAGCCGCTAATCTCACTTTTGTAAAAATTCTGGGCACTAGTGTTTCAAAATGTTCTTTTTTAAGAAACGCAATGTTTGCTAAGATTTCTTCGCCGTAGTCCTTAATTGTTTTTGCGTCCCATCCTCGTCGTCAGTGAATGGAAACGCAACAATTATAAACTTATTAACAGTACATTTCTTGTGTAATGTTACATTCAATTTGTGTACATCTGTCTCCAAAACATTCCCAGTCTCCCGACCTGTTTTACATCGTGTTACCAACTGTTCGTACTAATACACTATCTCCCCCCTTTTTGCATTATAAAGTAACTTAAATAACACTTATGTATGTACCTAAGATATACTTTAACATAAATTATAAGTCAAGTTTTTCTGGAGCTTTCACTCTTCTGTTCGAACGTCTTAATATTGTAGGTGTATCTCGAGTATGTCTTGTGTGTTTCTAAATTTCAATTTGATTTGTCAATGTTGAGCTGTTTGTTGTGTCCGGTATGTTTTTCATAGACTGATTACTGTCTGTGACTGTTAGTCTTGTTTGTAAAAATCTGTTTGTGTTTGCTTAGCATAGGCCTTGTTCCACATCCAAGATCAGGTTCATCGGTAATTTTATTTTCTTTATTAGAGTAGTTTGGTTCGGTTCAGGCATTACATTATCTGAAATAGAAGTAGGCTCCCGATCCTCCTTTTTAAGTCATCAACATGAATTAGTTGGATTTTTTCTTTTGCTTGTACTAAATAAGTAAATTCACTGTGTTCTATACATAATTAAACTAGTATTCAATTCTTGTTCAAGTATTGGTAACCTTGTTCTTGGTTTTCGGTTCAAGAACATTTCAGTTGGAGCTTTTGATGCTACTTATGCTGAATAGAATTTTTATCATTCTGACAATCTCTCGGCAGCACCATTTGGTTTTGGTTGGTATGGTGGTGTTCTAACATGACAAATACCATTGCTTTTGCAAAAGTTTCAGTCTTTCGCAATATATTGCGGTCCATTATCTGAAACTATTTTTTCTGGTATCCCAAAACTAGAAAATATTGTTCTAAGCTGCTCAATAACCAATATTGATGATGTTACAGTAAGATGATTTATCCCTGCCCATTTTGCTAAATCAATATGCACATGCTCAAAAATTCTAGTAGTTTTTGGCCACGAAAGAAAGATCTTTATCTATACAACGCCATCATACATAACTACGAGCTAACATCTTACTTCTAACTATCCCTGGACGTTGCTCATGTAATAAAGCTAGCATTTTTGACTGCAATGCTTTGGGTATAATAATGCGTCTTCCCCATAAAATACAATTTGTTACTTTATCATTTTTGTTATAATTTGGCCAAACATTAATTTATGGTGTAGTCCAGTATAAGTGAAAGTACTGGATCTTTTTGTGTATTTTTTGCAATGTCTTTAGCTTATAGTGGGTATTCATCAACTGTACTAAAAAAAATTACATACAGTTACTGATTCAAGTTTTGTTTCTGTCAATGGTAATCTAGATAGTGCATCGGCATGTCCAATATCTTTACCATTTTGTAACTAATGGAGTAATTGTATGATGATGATAAAACTGCCCATCTTGAATTCTTGCAGCAGCTAGCGTTGGAATGTGCTTGTTTTGGTGCAAAGTTGTTTCAAGAGGTTTATGGTCAGTGCGTATCATTAAATGCCTGCCATACAAAAACAAATGAAACCGTTTTATCCCAAATATGATACCCTAACTGTGAGTATGCTCGTTCTGCCTTGTCAAAATCAAATTTTTACATGAATCATAGTGTGTTAAAATGTTACTTTTTGCCCTTCTCCAACAGTTCATGTAATGAACGGAGTTTTGTAGGCAAGTTATATAGGCATAAACTTACTATAAAAATTTATTAATCCCAGAAATGATCTTAAAGTAGTCAAATCATAACTTTTAGGTGCACACTTGATAGCTTTTATTCTCTTTTTAGTTGGTATTATACCGTTTTCTGTAATATTCACACCAATGTATTCTACTTCTTTTTTTTTGCTGTAGTAGGGCCCAATTTTTGTGAAGTCTCAACTGTTTAAGAGCCATATTGAGTTATTGCTATGTCTAGTCAAAAAATATATTTGCCGTCTTTTTCTAACGCATATTTTGATTGATACTATGATAATTAAATCAGAAGTGTTAATATGCGAAACAATTAAAATTGCCAGACGTCTTTCATAAAGACAGTATTGAATGTAAATAGTTATTATAGGTATGCCTATCAGACGCTCATTCGAAGGGTTYCTCTACCACACCCTGMACCTGAAAGCCTCTCTTAATTCGCGTGTTACAATCCTAATATGATTTTCCGTCAATCGAGCTTGATGCATCCCAACGCAGAGGCATCAAGTCCAGTCGTCCCACCAAGGCTTCATCCCGAATCCCTTCAAAAATCTCCACGAATGTCGTGACCCTCCACATATTCACAAAAACATATTTACGGCTAAATTTCGGCGACTATAAAGAACATTAAGATGCTACTGCTCTGGCTACCTGACGATGACACTGTGACTCATTCCCGGTAGATCGGAACGGATCGGTCACAGTATGATGTCTGCAGCACAGAATGGGTGATCATGGGATGGTTGACACCTCTGAAAAAAGGGACCGCCCGTTGTCAACCGACTGACGTCTACATCGCAAAGCTCTATCCCCCGGGCTCGAGCATGATTTCGACGGTGTCTTTCTTTTGTGGCGTGAATGCGGATGTGAGGATGGAGTTTCTGGAGGTTTGGGCTTATTTGTGCAAAATATGGGACATCAGCTCGGCATCTACTATTACCGTGATGCTTGCAAATAATATCCTCGCAATCATAAGCTGAAAATTGAAAATTTCCTTTCTTCCTTTCTTCTATGATTGTGTGATGGATTTTTAATTTAATTCGTAGTTAGTTATTAGTTACTATATAGGATAGGTTAGATTTAAACTAGAATACACTACACATAAATTAATCGCTAATTGCTCAAAGGAGCTAGTAATTTGAGCAAATTTTACACGTCGCAGAAAGCTACATAAATGATAATGACCTTGACGAAATTAAAAATGCAACCCAAAATACATTCTCATAGCCATATTGGTTATTTTACATAATAGTATTATTTTAAAAATAAATTGGGAATCCATGACGGCTATGCGCTATGGTTCCTGTCACTGTATTTATTAAAAGTCAAAATGTACTCAAATGATGAAAAAACAGATATCATTTTGATTTATGGTGAATGCAAGAAAATTGCTTCCTGGCTGGCTACCACTGAAAAATTCAAGAGAAAGAACAGCAACCGGCCCTGGCAATGAAGTTAGAGTATTGGAAATGATTGACGAAAGTCCTCGTATTAGTCAAAGGGTAGTCTCAAGAGCAACCGCTATTAGTCTGTCTTCAGTACACCGAATAATTAAAAGCAAACAATTTCATCCGTATCACTTGCAATTGGTTCAAGTCTTAAAGGAGACAGATTATCCTAAAAGGCTGGCTTTTTGTAATTTTTTTCAGGAACACCAAAATTTGAATGTAAGATTTTATGACAACATTTGCTTCTCAGATGAAGCAAGATTTTCTAATAGTGGTGGAGTTAACAAACATAACATGCATCATTATGCGCCAAGAAAATCCACCTTGGGTTCGGGAAGCATATTTTCAAACGATCTACTCGGCGAATGTCTGGTGCGGAATATTGGGGAATCAAATTGTTGGGCCTTATTTTTTTCGCGATAGTTTAAACGGCAATACTTATCTAAATTTCTAAGAAACATTTTACCGGTACTTCTCCAAAATGTAAATTTACAAGTAAGACAAGATATATGTTTCCAACAAGATTATCATTATCATAGAATAGTGCGAAATCATCTTGATTTGGTTTTGCCTAACCGATGTATAGAAAGAGGTTCAATTAATCCTTGCTCACCGAGAAGCCCGGACCTTGCTCCTTTGGATTTTTTTGTGGGGAATGGTAAAAAGCAGGTATACCAAACACCAATTGAAAGTGTAGAACATTTAGAAAATAAAATACGTGATGCATGTAGATCCATCACTCCAGAAGTGTTAATGCATGTTAAAAGATCGATTGGGTACGAATTCAAACTTGTGAAAACAGCGGAGGGCGACATTTTGAGCATTTATTACATTAATGTTATTGAATAAACATTTAAAAAAATAAAATTGGTTTTACAATACCGAATTTACTTAAAGCAAATGATTAGAGTTTATGTCAAAATTTACGAATTTATACAGCTCTCTACGTTTTATATTTTTTAAGACGATGAACAATTATCAACGTTACTTCTGCAAATGTATTTTGGGTTACATTTTTAATTTCGTCAGAGTCATTACCATTCGTGAAACATCCGTGTAATAATAATGCTAAAGAAATGAACAAATGAAAAGAAAATTAAAAATAGTTAACACTGCAACTCACTATACTTACTACCCAATCATTTTATTCGGTTCTAACATTTGTATCCTCCGACCTGTTGTTTACCAATATATTACCAAAAACCATTCAGCTCTTCTCATCTTCAAGTGTTACATTTCTTGTAGGGTAAGCTTTTCCTTTAGTAGAACTACTGGCTTCTTATTTCTTCTTTGTGGTATACCCAGACGAAAATGAGGTGACAGATATGTTTTTCTGATTTGTATATTAAGTGGTTGTATTCGATAAATTCAGATTTGTTCAATTTGGGTACTATAAAGTTAGAGTTTCATTTTATATAAAGTTTTTTTTATCTGTAAAACTTGATCCACCTGTTTTTACAGTATAGTCTATATACATATAATCAATAGACATATAACATTCTCTATTACTTCCTTTGTTTTATCACTCTGAGGTATCTATCACATGGCAACAGCAAATGTCTATAAATGGGATAGAAGTGCTTAACCTTTTTAAACCTTCCACTATCCTCGTGATTATTTTATGCCATTTTTAAGATGCTGGGAATCTGCCTAATGCACACTTATCTTTATATCAATATCTTTTGATGACATACGTCATGCATACTGTTATATTACTATTATGTTTATCAAACGAACCATGTCAAATCTATCAGTCGGTTATTCTATCGGATATCATGACAGTTTATCGTTGAAAATGCGTATGTACTGCGATTAGTGCGTTTCAACAACAAATAACTATATATAGACTAGCTTATTTAGAGTGTACTAAATCGAGCTCGTATTACAATAATAGATTCAAATATAAGTTATTTAAATTAAGTAGGCTGGGCTTGTCTCTCGCTCCAAGAGTGCATCTCTGCTACCATTCTTAATTTTCTGTACATTATTAATTAATAAATTAAACTTAATTAATAAATCTCATTAAGGATCTAGCGACTCTTTTTAATAGAAAAATTACGATAGATGCGAGTAGAAGTTTTGATGAAGCAGGCTTTGTCTGCGTAATAAAATTGAGCCAAAGGAAGTAATCTCAGCTCTGAAATCAAGGGGATTCTGAAAGACTTCATACTGTTTTATATTATGATTAATTATTATTAAAACAATAAACACAAATTAAATCACAACACAAACTATACTACCCAAGAAAATCGTTGTACATTTTTCTTAAGCGCTTCATTTTTGCAATTCTACTTCATGGAAACCCTGCTCCACTGACGTTACTGAGAAATAAGTGAAATCTACCCTGGCGCGCCCGCTCTCGGGATATAAGGCAATCAGTCATCAATGTTCAGAGATGCTTGCACGGTAAGTCAGCTGTGCATTTCACGCGCGGTTAGGCAGGTTTTTCTTGGCAAATTTTCCGGGCCTCGCTCAATTTTCTACACGGGCCTGCGGACGCAGTTATCTGGTTGGCGGCGGTATCCACAATTTGAGGCAATTAGCTGACGACTATGAAAGCGTTTCGGAGTTTTTTTTTACGGTCTATGAAGATTGAGACTTGAAGTTTTTAAAGATATCTAAGGGGTAACAAACTTGTCCCATGTATTTACGCAGTGATTAATCTTTGCTTGGTATTTATTATTACAACTAATAAAACTAGTCAATCTTGTCAATTCATTCGATTCATTCGTACCTGTTCGTCAAACTCTCAAAAGACTAATCCTAAATGTTTTTTATCGCTGTTTTTCTTTTAACACTTTGTTGCTTACGTTTATTTATTACGTATCTTTTTTAGTAACTTGTGATATCCTTTTTATTTCATTTAATTCGTTATGAAATTTAGTCTTAATTAGAGGTAGTTTTATCAATCGATTTAAATTGCTATGCAAAACAGCTTTTTATGTTACAGGTGTAGAAAATGCAGATAAAGCAGTTTTGTGTAAATAATACAAAACGGTTGTGCAGAATATGATTTGCAGGAGGATAAATTCTATTCGCGTGCCAAAAACTAAGCAGTTTAGTATTCAAATTAAGTACGTTTAGGAAATATGTGGGGACGCAGTAATAAATAATAGTAGGTACGAGTACGAGGTTCAAATACGAACCCAAGAACCAAATGAGCAACTGTCCTACCAACAATTCTTTTTTAACATCTTTGCGAAGGGGTATGTAAACGGCCTTTATAATGCAACTAAGCTTTTATCATTTGTCATTGGTCTTTTTCAAGAATTTGTGTTATATCTTAATAATTAGATTATTCTCATTTTTTATTGCTGTTTATAGGACAGTTTTTCTAAAGCATAAATCGTGATAAAAGGTGTATAATTTATTAGGTATATTATGTACAGTTACACACATAAAGATGCGCAGGTTGAAACCTCGAATTTTGAAAGTCCATGAAAGCCAAGACTTCGCAGTAAATCCAAAATCACAGATAAATATATGGATGGAAAAATGGAAATTCATAACGCCCTAGATAACATGTATGAAATACTACAAAATTATGATTTGAGTGCCTACGAAACACTTTACTTTTTTATTTTGGTGTAATAATTCGGTTCATCATTTGATTTCAGCGTATTGATTTGATTCATACGCTGATTATTTCATGAGACATGTTGATAGGCGACTAATGTAGATTACTGACTAGGGACTAAAAGAAGCAACCTGCTGGAGTCTACTAGGTTCCTGAGGAGATACCAAGATGGTGATGCATTTTTTTGTTTCCTGCTTACTTGGGGTAAAACCTGAATTCACAAAAAGAAAACCTGAAATCAAATCTAAAAAGCCTAAAAAGCTAATGTGTGCCTTCAGGCGGTATAATAATGGCTACCGACAGTTGACGGTGACTGATTTTTTAAGAGTAAAACGCATTATTAATGTCCGTTATGTAGGTACTATTCTGACTTGCTCACTCAAACAAAGGTTCGGAGAAATCTTCAGTTATAGCAGCGTCAATCTATTGCACGATAACGATTTAGTTCATACAGCGTAACTGACTAAAATGTCTCAAAAATGCATTGAGAGGTCCCGCCACATTCACTTGATAGTACAAATTTATCACCATATAGTTTCTATCCCTTTTGTGCGTGGCGAATCTTGCTAGCGATGGAACGAAAAAGACAGATACGATTGACATTGAGAAAGTCCACTAAAACGAAGTTCGTTTTGTCGTTTTCCTTGTTTCGTGCTGGAACAGACAATGATCATATATTTATTGAATTTGAAATAAAAGTTACAGTAAAATTTCGATTTATACTAAATATAACCTTAAATTAATTACAACACGGCGCAAAATAAATGTCACAATTTCTGTCGAAGAAGTAGACAAATACTACGCCAATTGCAGTTTGTAGTATATTCAATTTTGTGATATCAGACGGATATTTAACGATTTTATAAGTTGAAGTCTTTTAATCGCCAGAGACATCTTACGACAGTCGCGTAACAACTGCTCTCACCTGGCTATTCAGGTGAACGTCGCTTGCATGACCAGGTAAATGACGCAAACTCGCAGGTGACTCAATACACCTTTCCGACAGGTAAAACTCGGTCCGGCTTCTTCCGAGTAGAGGGCAGCAGACGTATCGATGAACTGTGCTCTGTTCAGGCACTTGCACTCTTCGCGTTTTGTTTATTTTAAGGCTAATTGGAGCCAATTATAACTAACAATTAGCAACCGTCCATTCAGGTGGAGCGTGTAATGGTTTATTAAGGCAGCGAAAAGAAATGTATTACGTTATCGAACGAGGAAAGCTCGTTAAAAGTGAGGGGTCCTTCTAGATTTCAAAGTTTGTTTATCACTTGTACCTTGCTTGTGGTTGATAACAACTGGCGCCACGTTTTGCTTTATTTTATTATTTATTGTTTTATGTTGCTTAGTATTATCTTTATTATTAGGTATTTTTGTTCAAAGGTATTGTATTACCAATGTTATTATGATAGGTAAACAATAAATGAATAGCATGTAATGATCTAAATTGTCAAATTTATTTATTTTTAGGCCCTACTGAGGCTTACGTTCAAATGTATTTTACATCATTAACATTTCAAATTGACGTAGAAAAACTATACAGGACGACCGAGTAACAACTTTTATTGGTATTTAAATAAATATAATTGTAGACGAAATTGTAAATAAGGCACACGGGAAAGGCAGATAATAGATGATCTTAGTAAACCATCATCTGCAAACGTGGACTGAGTCATAAGCATAATTGCTTTTGTAATATTTGTATTGTTTTTAAGCGTATGACAGCTAGGTCCATAGAATTGATTTTCTTTCGAATATATGTCCCTTTGGAAAGAGCTAAGTGAACTGAACAGAAAATTTTCATACTTAGATTTTCGGGTGCGCATCTATTATTTACCAAATGCGTTCTTTTAACCTTTATCTGAATATCTATTACGTTTGCTAAAAAACATTTCTAAACTACATTCAAATTTACGTAAAAAATAGTTGCTTTAAATAGAAAAACACGGCCGTTGCATGGATCATATCAATTCAGCATAAAAACATTATATGGCGTCGTACGTTTAGAAATGCAGAAATACATTTTATACTAGATATGCCATCAACAACCAAAATACCCTATTTTAAAGCATCCTCTTTAATTTTCAAGAAAAGCATTGTATTTAATAGAAACATTACCCTAATTTACTATATATTTATTAAGAACAAGTTACTTGATATAGGCGAATACTTTTGTTAAAAGCACAAGAAATACTTCTATTCCTTTAGCAAATACTTTTTACAAGCTGTTGAATTTTCGTCTGAAATGCGCATTAAAGATTGCTTTTTTAGGTAGCGGATGCATTCGCAAATATAAAACAGCATCAATATCTAACAAAAATGTTAGTAGTTCTTCGACAGCAACAAATCAGATATTTTTACTGCAACTACAAGTTTTTCTTGGATAAGGCTACAACTAATTTGCATACACCTTGACTATGGTGCGTGAAAACATTAGAATAGTTTGGTTTGAATAAAAAGTACATAGTTTGGTACCTTTTGAGATCATTTGGAAGATTTCAGGTTTTTATAACGTTAATGGTAACAAGTAATTGATCATAGCATGTATTTACTATTGCTAAACATTTATTCAATCTAGTGACTATGATTCTGATCCTGTTCAAATCTTTTAGTGCATCACGCGTTTTTACATAGCAATGCGACACATACCTAAGTGAATTACCTTTTTTTGAAATTTGTAACGGTTTTATTCTTCAGTAACAAAGTTGTTCTGCTGAACTGTCTTTACTTAGCGTTTGTTGTTTGACCTTGTTGTAGTATTGTATATGTAGCTTCTATGTTGTCTTTATGCCCTTAAGAACTTAAATAATAAATGCTGTTCCCGCGTCTTCATCTAAGAAAAAAATTGTCTAGGTGTGTCATGTATAATTTATTATAGAGCGTTTATTCCAGAGACGTTTCTGGTCAACTTAAATTTTGATATTAAAAGAAGTTTTTGCTGAGTTCAATGCTATAAATTACATAAAATTCTTCTTATTTGACAGATGCTGATATACGATAGTAAACCTTGCTTTATGTGACTACGGTTAAAGAAATGGTATTTGTATGAGCTTCACGAGTGAATAAAAACATTGATTTAATTATATACAAGTGTACTACTTTTGTCAAAAAAAAATCCGACCCATATTTTTCMAGAAAMGGTTAGTCTGGTAAAACGCAGAACTGCAAATTTGATATTGAACAATGATAACAGTCGTGTTTTAAAACATTTTGGAGCACTCCGTTCAAAAATTAGCTCACATTTAGCATTGCAGTAAAGCAACATGTTACATATCGTTGAACTAAAAATTAAATTTTTTTGAAAATTTGTTACTGTTGCAGACTCCAGGATACCCTGTATAATCGTTGAAAATATAGTTTTAATTTTGGTTTGAAGGCTTCCGTGGCTGTTGTCGAGTGACATGTTGTTTTCCGGGCTGGTTCCCACGATGGTTATTAGACCTTGACGTTTCGACACTCATGTCGGTGTCTTCCTCAGAAGTAGCTCTCTCTCAGAGCTGAGGAAGACACCGACATGAGTGTCGAAACGTCAAGGTCTAATAACCAACGTAGGAATCAGCCCGGAAAACAACATGTCATATAGTTTTAATGTTCATTGTATTACTTTAAAACAGCAAACGCTTCCAAACTATAATAACACTAAATATAAAATGGTAAGTAGCAATCAAAATTTTTTCTTAACACCAACAACATGTTACGAAGTCCAAGCCATAATAAATAAAGTATGTTCCAAGTCAGCTGCAGGTATTGATGAAATTCTTGGTAATATATTACAAAATGTCAAAGAATAAATCTTACATCCACTTCCGCATCTAGTTATTAATGAATCGTTTAAAAACGGAATTTTCCAAGTTTCTTAAATCTGTCTAAATCAATATCTGTTTATAAAAATAAAGGTCTACGTGAGAATTTATTATCTTGTAGGCCTATTTGCCTGCAGATTATTACAGCTCAAATGGTTTTCGTAAAAATAAATCGACTACCGTAATTCGTGATCTATTAGAGATTATAATGAAACATCTAGAAAACAAATCTAATCTAGCCACCATTGGTTTTGATTTTACTAGCGCAATTGACATAATTAGAATAATTATAGAATAATTAACATTACCTAATTTGTATGTCTTCCAGTTGGTTATGTATGTTAAACAAAATTTGTCGGAGTTTCGTAAAAATAGTGAAATTCATAATCACATRCAACACAGAAATGCCAATGAAATAAGTCAAACTTACACTTGATTGTCACTATCGAAAAGTCATCCTAACCACACAGGTGTACTCTGTTACAACGAACCTGACGAAAATTTGAAAAAAATGTATGTAATTAGCAATTTTCAAAAATAAATTGCGAGAATATTTACTAGATTAAGCACTGCATTCTGTTAAGTATTTCTTAAATGCCTAATTGTTGTTTTTCTCATTATGATATTATTTTATTTTATGTTTTGTTTTGTATATATGATGAGAAGTCTTTTAATTAACTTTGTATGATTTAATATGGCAATAAAGTATTATTATTAATATAAAAGGCTTGAAGAATGGAAAGGAGCAAATTTAAATTAACTGCAAATTAAGAATTTTGTATAGTCAGATGTGTAATATACTAAAACGAAAAAGGCCTTGACACCACTCTAAAAAGTTAGTGAGTAACAGATGCAAGATGTCCGCGGAAATGCTTCACACCTAATATTAATTTCAAATAGGTACCCTAAGATCATCCAAGCGACTCCCCCTTAAAAACATTAGCGACAACCGCTTTCCATTCTCGATTGATTCCCTCCTTTCTGCTCTCGTCCGCTGCACTTGCCCCGGATTTAAGTTATTTATCAATCCAACACGCTACTGGATACATCATTCACACCCCGGCGGTGTGACGTCGCTCGGATGCAATTAAATTCGGTGGTTGGGCCGGCGTGCACTGAAACAAGGGCGTGCGGTCTGCGTAGGGTCGTTCCGGCTCTAATTGTCGGAAGCAGCCGCCCTTAAGGCCCTAATGGCGCGATCCTTAATCCTGTCATTACGTGTCATAGCCAGGACATGAAAGCCAAAGACGTCCCATTGTGGACGCTAAGTGAATGATGGACTTTAGCTGAGATGGCGCTGGCGGAGGGATCGCTCTTTGATTCCGGTACTATAGATTTGATCCGTGTAGCGGTCCTTGACAAAACAAGTCAATCAAGTTCTTTTTTTAAGGGCTGCTTGTTCGTTAGTCAATTGCCTTCCCTTATGTTACATATCGTACAGGGTCGCTACAAAGTATGGAACCAGCAGGATATTTCAGGTTCTGTTCGACCGATTTTTCTGAAATTAAAATGCATTTTCTGGAATTTTTTCGACTCCGTGTCAGCTCTCGTTTCAGAGATATAGGCGCAAGTTGCTTTCTTTAATGGGAAGGGGGAAGGCCAAAGGCACATCATTTTCCTGATTTCAAAAATGTATCACATTTGTACGAACTATTGCTTCTGAGTTGAGAAAAGTGTGATAAGAAACTTGGATCTTGCAGAAAACTTCAGGATAAAAACCATATTGGTTATCGCTAAGTAAGAACAAAAACTCCAAACTCATCATATTAGCAGAAGATTTGTCGAGAAAATTCTAAAAAGAGAGGAGTTTCGTCGATACAAATTCACTTATTACAAGAACTGAGCGGAGATTATTTCGATTGTAGGATAGAATTTTGCGAATCTGCTTTGAACAGGTGGTATTATCGCCGAGCACATTATTGGGCCTTTTTTCATCGTTGGAAATTTGAATGCGGTCAAGTATTTACAGCTCTTGCGCGAACACATTATACCAGAACTTATTCGCCTGTTCCCTAATCGTGAAAATGCTGCGCATCCTTCTGAACAGATGGTTTCACAAGATGGATACATGGATTGGTAGACGCGGAGCAATAGAATGGCCAGTATGTTCTCCTGATGTGACGCCGCTTGATTTTTTCCTGTGGGGGGTACCTATCCGAAAAAATCGTATTTATGCTGATCGGCAATATAATGCAGAAAATATAAAAGGATTAATCAGGGCAGAAATTCAGAAATTACCTCCAAATATGCTACAAACAACATTAGAAAACTTTTACTTAAGGCTGCATTACTGCCAGGAAGTAAATGGGGAACAATTTGAGCATCTTCTGTAATGTAAATCTGGAAAAAATACTGCACTTTTGCCATGTTTTTCTTTTTTTACTTTTAATGTACCAGATTCGCAATAAATTGATCTAACTAGACGAAAATTATAAAATTAATTAATTAAAAAATGGTAATACCTGGCTCTTTTGTCCATTTCAGCGACAAAGAAAATTGTTTTCATTCGTTTCGTTCTTTGTCAGACTAAATTATTGCATTTACACTTTTCTCAAATCAGAAGCAATAACTGGTACAAGTGTGATACGTTTTTGAAATCAGAAAAAAATGTCATTTTCAATGATGTGTCATTCCCTTCCCATAAAAAAGTGCAATTTGCGCCCATATCTCGGAAACAAGAGCTGGCACGGAGTTGAAAAAATTCCTGAAAATTCACTTTAATTACCCATAGGCTCATGCACAATTCCAACAAAATGGGTCGAACGGAACCTTATATATTTTGCTTCCTTACTAGACACTGAAATAGTGCGATCAAACAGTCAATGCCCTTAAAGTCGATGGTGATTCTTCTTTAGAAAACCGAGTATTCTCATACAACTACTTAATATCGTATTAATATGCATTGTAAAAGACACAGATGAATCAAAAAGAACACCAAGATCACGAAAAGACTGTAGCCTATCCAGAGCGATGTTACTCATACATTGAATATGACAAGTGAACCAAATTCTTCGATGTGACACACTGTCACAGCATTCAACAATTCTGTTAATATTTGATTGCAGACAGTCGTTATATGTGTATACAGTGTTTGCAATTTTCAGGTCATCAGCATATAAGTAAAATTTGCAATCAAAACAATCACTTACGTCATTAATATAAATTTTGAACAACAATTGGATATCCTAGAGATTTAGTCCCTTTGTATTCAACATACTGATATCTTCCCTCGATCGTAGACTTAAATAACGAACACAACTAGTCACCCACACCCAAAGAACTCAATTTATTCAACAAAATTCGGTAGTCGACAAGATCGAACGCTTTAGTTAGATTAGTATAAATGACGTCCACCTGATGGCACCTGTCTAGTGCACAAATTGGGTGAATTCGCATAAGTTACTAGTAGTCGACCTGTCTTTCATAAATCCATGCTGTTTATTTATAGCATGTTGAGAAAGTGTGACAAAATTACATATGAGTGCAATTGGGCAGTGATTCACTGTTAGATCTATCACGCCTTTTAAAGACAGGGCATATTATCGAAGTTTAGGGAATTTAGGGAAAGTTGAAGTGTAAGGATTAAATCGTAAATGTAACTTAATGGTACGGAATCGCTACTGATACAGTCCTTTACCAAGAAGCCAGGAATGTTAACATATTTCCCTTTATCCTTCTCACAACCCCAATCACGTCCTCAGTTGATACAGTATATATATCTTATAGGTACCGTCCTACTACGAGGTTTTTATAATTGTTTATATATTGTAAATAAGTGAGTGAGGATCAGCAAAATGACTACAACAATTTTAAGCTGTTTCCGACGTTTTGCTCTCATAGCAGATTCTTTCGTTTGAAGACCGACGGAGTGCCTACAGCCATAAATCGCGTGTTGCATAACACCGCTAGCGTATAAAAAATCAACGCCGGTTGACCGGTAATTTATTGGAAATGGGCGCAAACTATAAACGCTACCTCTGCAGAAGCCAATTAATCCAGAATAAATAAATTTATAAGCCGGCCGGCGCAATTAGCTGAAGACATATCGCTCAACTGAAAATGTCAATTAATGCAACTAATTAAATAATTCATATTCATGGAAAAAAAACGCCGCCGGTGRTAAAATATGGATAGAAAGTACAATTATTGGAAAGTGTATGCGCGATTAACTGGTACGCCATTTCCGCAGGTGTATGCAAGGATGGACTGATCGATTCTGCTTAATTACAACTATGGGTGTTCTACTAACCAACCTAGCATTTCCGAAGAGTTGTGTGTATTTATTGAGAGAATATTTCTTAAATTCGTCAAATTCCTGAATTACAATCAGGCATAAGTAATAAATCATACTTACACGTTACTGTTGATTAACACGTAAACATTTTCCGAAGTACTTATTAAGAAACAGCGCAATAAGCAGTAAGAACTTTATTGATCGATCGTCAATAATTATTTTGAGCTATAAAAGTCCATAAATCATAAGTTTTTCTTAATGAATGATGAGCATATTTTATTTTGAGATAAAATTGCAATTTGAAACAATAATGTAAACTAAAATCAAATTATATTTGCCATTTCTGAAATGAACAGGCGGATTTCATTAAATAAGACAATATAATATTGTTACAAGTAGGTATTTTGTTCAGTTGCCAGTGATAACGTAGCTGCATGTAATCTATTCTCTGATTTCTTTTCCTCAGTATTCATTTCTGACTCGTTACCTCCTAATATTCAACGCACCCGTAGTTCCAATTGCATCGAAATAAAATACATCTCAAAAGAATCAATAGTAGAAAAAATTATCAAACTAGATATACGTAAGGGCACCGGATCGGACGGCATTCCTGGCATATTTATCAAAACGTGCGATGAGATCCTTGCTGAGCCACTTAGTATTATATTCAATAAGTCTTTGAAAGAAGGGGTGTTCCCAAGCAAATGGAAACAAGCAAACATTGTCCCCATCTATAAATCAGGAGATCAGACTAAAGTAACCAACTATCGTCCCATATCGCTCTTGTCAATTTTTGGTAAAATTTTTGAAAGCTGTGTTACTGATGAATTATTCTTTAATATTAAACAACACATAGATGAACGTCAGCATGGTTTTTTCCGTGGAAGGTCGACAGTAACTAATCTCGCTACTTTTGTTCAACATCTGTCAGAAAGCATGGATAAAAGAGCTCAAGTGGATGCCGTGTATACCGGCTTTTCCAAAGCGTTCAATAAAGTTCACCATGCTTCCCTTCTTATTAAATTGGAGAATTTCGGTGTGCATGGTAATCTGCTAAGGTGGCTAAAATCGTACTTATATAATAGGAGCCAAGTTGTAACAATAAAAAACTCAGTATCGTCTTCAGTACCTGTAACATCCGGTGTACCGCAGGGCTCTCATCTAGGTCCTCTGCTATTTCTTATTTTTATTAATGATATTGGTAATTTTATTCAACACTCAAATTATCTACTGTACGCAGACGATATGAAAATTTACAGGGAAATAACTAACTTACATGATGCACTGCTTTTGCAAATTGATTTAAATAACTTATACTTATACTGTACCAGAAATTATTTATATCTAAACCTAGACAAGTGCTATCACATCACTTTCACGAGAAATAGGCTGTCGGTCCCCACTAAATATGCAATAAACAACCACACCCTTAACTCTATTAATAAAATAAAGGACCTGGGCGTCATTGTAGACAGCAAACTAAGATTTGAATTGCACGTTGAAGAAATAATACAGCGCTCGCTCAGAAACTTAGGTTTTATTTTTAGAACCACAACTAAATTTACCAATATAAAATCATTTAAAATTCTCTATGATACCTTGGTGCGCAGCCATCTAGAGTATGCCAGTGTTGTCTGGAATCCGTTGTATTACAAATACATTAACCGAATTGAACGCGTACAAAAAAAATTCATTGGTAAGCTTAATTATAAGTTTAACAGGGATCTCCACATCTTGACTTACGAATATAACTTAAAAAAGTACAATATGACAAGCTTAAGCAAACGACGCGAGAATTTTGATATTATCTTTCTGTACAAGGTAGTTAACTCATTGTTGTCAACGTCTTTAATTAGTCACGTAAATATTAATACTCCTCTATACCCTCTTAGGACTAAGAATACTTTTCATGTTTACACTTGTAAGACAAGTCACTGCCAAAATTCACCGTTATATCGTGTAATTTACACTTATAACTCGGCTTATACTCATCTCGATATTTTTTCACTATCATTAACATCTCTTAAAAAGATCTTGAAAGAACCATAACTATAATTGCTAAACTGTTAAAAATAACATTTCAGATGTAACTTATTCAATCACAACTCCTCTAAACCCTAATTACTTCATTTAAATACGCTACCTAGTGCTTTCCTGCTTTTGGATTCTCTGAATCTGTTGGAAAGTCAATGTAATAAATAAATAAATAAATAAACATAAGAATGTCGTTATCCCTCTAAAACAAATCGGAACGTTCAGAATTCTTTTTTACGATAATGACTACACACTATCCTGCACCATTCCTGACCCATGTGCTGAACCATTACTATCTACTGTAGCTTTTACTTCACGGGTGTCGAAAACTAATATTACTCTAAATAGAAATATAACCGAAACTCATATCGAAAGACATGTACTGCTCTTTTTACTCAGTTTGAGTGTACTTATCTCAAAAATTTTAAATCGAATTCTAGAGAGCAAGTCCTAAATCAATGCGATGCCAAAAATGTATATTCAATGATTTAGTTTAGTTTTGTTAGCCACAGCAACAAGTAGAAACAAACATGGTAAGTGAACAAAATTAGCTTGATCATACAAAAAGTAATTCAAATGAAGTCTTCATTGTTTAATATTAACAAGTTTAAAATATTACTATAAAACATTTTTTTCACATCTGCAACTGATTGGAACCATTCCACAAAAAAAAATTTGGTTTACATGACGATGGTCGCCAATGTTTTATGTTTATAAAGTTAAACAAGAATGAGAAAGCGTTGTCAGCGAAAGATGCTTTTCATTTGAGTTAAAAAAAATACATGCTGATCACAGTTACGTCATATTTCTTTAGATGAACAATTTCTTGTATGGAATTACTGGTAGCTGATGGTTTTGCATGCGTCTCTTTTGCCGTCTGTTAGTTTTTATGTATTAAACGGACAACAAAAAAGAGTAGCCTTTGTATCAAATGCGTTAGACATACACGCAAACCTGAAACTAAAGAAGTCTGCATATCTGCTGCAATTGTCTCTACTTACGTAGGGATCAAAAGCAGTTCCGGATGTAAATACTTAAATAGTATTCCGAATACAACTGAATGCAGATAATTGGAATTAGATGCGAATCCAGAAGCAGTCTCAAGCAGTCTTTGAATAATTGTTATCAACAAAAGAGACGTGATTATGGAAAGACGCGTATGAAATGTTTCTTGAGACACCTTTATTTCTTGTAAGGGGATCAGGATAGGTGTTACAACGGAGAGATTTTTATTATTCGAAGTATGTTTTTCTTCTTAACGTCTTTTTTTCGGAAGACTTAGGGTTAGATCCGGAGGGGTATTGATTTTGAAGGGGAGGCAGTCGACTTGAACAGCGACATAAAAATTGAATCTAAGCGAATGCCGCTGCTCTTATCAATGAGGCGTAGGTAGCGCGATGGCGGTAGGTTCACTAAAAGGATGGTGACAGAAAAAGGCGGCGAAATCGGTACTTCAATGGATGTAAATATGAAGTTAGGCAAAGGCGTCGATGAATATTTTAGTGAACTTTTAAAAGCTTCCGGCACATCTTGCATTGAATCTTGGATTATGCAAATCAATTTAATGAACAACATTTTTAAGTACAATATTTTACAAATAGAGCTCTCTTTTCAGGTGGTTGCAGGTACTGGAAGAGGCTGGCTAGATGGTTCTCTGGATCAGCAGAATTGGCTCAAACTGATAAAATGCTCACAGAACAAAAACGCTGCAAATCTACGATACTTTCTTCAGGGAGGTCAGGTATGTCAAAAATAAATCTATTGTTACGAATAAGAGGTTCGAAAACTGCGGATTTCTTACAAACTTCTTTTTATTTACAACACTTGTTTCAAATACACTAAGTCTAAAGGCACTTGTTTAAAACTACTAATTCACTAAATCACTATACAGTACACACTAGCACTAAAATCAACTGTATCACTAGTCCATCCACTCACTTTATAAGTTCTATAGAACTTCACACTAAAAMTTCAGACTTCAGACTTCAGGCTCACGCTTTATAGAGGTAGTTTCCTCCTACGCCATCTTTCTAGATGTTTATAGGACATCTTGCTGTCACAGTCTATACTTCGAGTACATTCCATCGACATTCCCTCCCTCTGTCTGTTGCTAGGATAACTACCTGCAGTGCCCTATTACACCTCATATATGACTGCAGATCCGGTGTACAGGTGGCGCTACACGTTACACTATTTTACAATTTTTGCAAATGCTAGTGAGAATGGAGTAGGTACAACACGATTTAGGTATGAAGTATCTATAACATCAGGAAAAAAGGAACTAGTCCAATTATAAGTTAAAGGAATAATGTGCAAAGCACTTTTAGCCACTGAGTATTGATCTGAAATTGCCACTTGAGGCACCACTAAGCAGATAACATAATTTTGAGCTGATGATGCTAAATTTGTGATATAAGCCTATTTTTCAGTGACATCTTAAAATGTTTCTCTTTTATATGCATGTCAGGTAGTATGCAGTTTGTTTATTTAAATAACTTTTAAATTTTAGGTAGGTAGTTTGCTATTTAACTGTACCACTACAATCAATTGTGAAAAGCTTAAGCTTTTGACATAAAATTGATTATTGTCACAATGTTTAGAGTATGATGTAAGTGTGCAAAAAAAAGTAGCAAGAAGAAACGAATGAAAAGGCATTATCTCTATTATTAAAATACAACAAGATATTGTCTGTTTCTGGAACATTAATAATTTCTGTGTTAATAATGATCTGGAATCTTATCAGGATGAATCCTGTTGTTTTAAGTTCTTTCAAGCTGAAAGGAGAAGATTTGGATTTGGAAAAGAAGCTGTAGCAACAGAAGCCAAAGTAAATTATCGGATTAGGTAATCAGCTGTGAGCAAAACACCCCTGACAAAATTTCAGGCACTTCCTCGAAGGAGAGCCAGGTACACGTCAAAACGACCCCACAAACAAAACCACAAACGGGCGAATAATGACAGTTATTAACGGAGCGACAGCCCCCTACGCGTATATCACTGTAAACATCGGTTAGGCGGGGTTAATATCAAAATTATTAATTTACGCACTACGAGAAATGAGATTTTGATGACTGGTGTTCAGAGTGTACATGTGTTAAATTTAACACCTGGAGATCAATAGGTAATGCTGTGGTGACGATTTAGTAGTTAATTATTTAGAATTTTGCACGTACGGATTTATTTTGAGGAACTAAGTGTGTTGCGGGCCGCTACGTCCTTATTGCTAGCAGTTTTCTTTTAATTTTACCTTTTTCAGCTATGGTACGAAACATGCACCGATGTACCCTCCGGGGTGGAACTCATACTCGGACCAAGGGAACCACTCAATCTGCAGGATATGTTTGCTGATTGTTCGTCTGTGGATGAACGGTCGGATAGAGAAACAGGTGAGTTTTGTAGTCATTCGCAGCTTCATAAAATGACGTATTGACGTATTGTATATGGGGTAAACGTATGCTAAATACGTACAACATGTGGCAACATATGTCACAGAATTTAACCACTTATAGAACTAAGCAAATGTAATCTATCGACTTTTTTTAGAGAAATATCTCTCACTCCACGTCAGTTTAACCAGAAACGATATTGTTTCTGTAGTTTATAATCAGGATGCTTTTTGCGCGATTCGGTCAACGTAGTGAGATAAGAGAGTTTATGTAAAAATAATTACTGCAGTTTAATATCCGTGATCAGGTAATAATTGCTCACGTGTGCTCGTTAGTTTCAATATGTAAAACTGCCGACATATTCTAGTATTGAATACGCAGGTTTTGCGCTCGCGTATGCGGAAGCTCATGGAAAGGCAATACAGGCGCAACGAATCTACATACAAAAATTTTTAAACAATGCAGTGCCAACTGCTTCTGCTTTTACCAGGGTTGTCCAGCATTTGGGATCGAATATTTTAATCCTGCAGCGTACGAGCCTCGAATTATTAAGTGATGAGGCCGGATTTCTAAAAGCAAACCCCCACCCCAATATTGTTACACAAGTGCATTTCCAAAAGTAATTTTCGCTAAACGCGTTGACCTCTTATCGGACCTTTTGAACTAGGTACTACTACTTGTGGTACCTGCACGATGGCGTTCCATGCAATAATGCAAGAACTGAAATGAAAATTTTCCTGCACATTGAACTGTACGAAATGGATCTGTAGCTCGCCCTTTCAGGTCACTCGACCCCAATCCGTGTGATTTTTTCTTGTGGGTGTACATTAAAAGTTTGGTGTATTCGAATCTAATTATCGCAAATAATTTTGCAAGAAAGTGTGAAAATGCAGCTGCAACGATACGTGTCAATCCAGCGATGTTAGAGAGAGTCATTTTTTCTTCATCTTCTTTGTTTAGAAAGTGTCATCTTGAACACCTATTATAGTCATTGACTTTAAATTTCTTTAAAATAAAATATATTAAATAATAACTTAACATGTAAGAACGTAGGGTTTCGCGGATAGAGTAAGAATGAAATCTTAGCACAGTTATTGTGTTTTTGGTATTAGTACGTTTTCATCTTGTAAGGTGTATGACCAGCAGCGAGTCGTTTAACAACAACCTAGCACTATACGATATTCTTAAAATAGTTACAACATCATGCTTTCATTGTTTGTTAAAAAGCATGAACATTAATATAAAGCTTAAAGAATATTTACTTAATAAAATTTGTAATGAATTTTACAGTGTTACAATGCTGTTTACAAATATATTTTGTTTTCAGTGAAAATCAACCTCATTTGCATGCGTTTCTGTTTAGTTGCCTTATCAGTGACGCATCTCCTGCCCGGCTGATATACATATGTATCTATGCCTGCAAGAGATTTCACAGGAAATTGTTTTATAATTTTTATTCAGTAATTATTATTGTACTATATGTATGACATCTTTTCAGTTACATGTATTATACTGAAAATACCTTTAAAGTGGCAGCCCCATCAGTTGATAGTTTTATTTAGTTTTCGAAAGTGCTATTGTATAATTGATGATGATAGATTTAGCATACTTATTTGCAATTAGTATGTCAGCGACTTCTAGCTTTCCTAGGACACAACTGTTTTAATGCGAGTCTACTATATGCTCCCATTTTGACTGCTCAAACCGTCGAACAGAAAAAGGAAACAGCGAGAAGGAATTGTATTTTATATACCTATATTATATTTTTCCTATCTTGCATGTATATAAGGAATTCAATTTAGTATTTGTGTGTTGCAGTTGTACCACACAAAAGGTGCCTAAAGCATAAAATCATTGATTTTGTACTATCTACAGGTAGAAAGAAAAGTTCATATTATGGACACACTATATTCTAAACTGCTACTGCCCCTTAAAAATGATGATGAAAACGTCTAATTTCAGTTACTTCTATAATCGGTTGGGATGAATTTATGATAAATTACAGCAGAGTTAATTTTTTGACACCGAATCTATTGTTACTGTAGTGTACTTAATTAGGCAGGAGAGTAAAGAAAAATTATTGCTAGGTCATAGATTCCCAATCTTTTTTTATTGGTAACCCATTTTTTATGTCCGCGTCGCCTTACTGAAAGAATTAAGCAAAATATATTTCAGATTAATACATACTTTTTATTAATTATTGTTTATCAATAATAAGTAAACAATGTGATGACTGAGCTTGAAAGTATCATAACTCTTAATGCAGTTTTTGTGAAGTAATTGTTTTCTAAAACAAACCATATCATTTCTAAAAATAGTTTTTTCCCTTTTGTAAAAATTAATTTGGGGCATTGAAAATATTGTTCAATCACTGACTAATATACATTCAAAACTATGACCACTAGTTCTTTAGAAATGTTACCAAAAAGATTTATCACATCCACGGATATAATTTCATGATTTGGAGGAATCACTACATTTTTTACTGATTCAAGAAAAGCGAATGTGTCTGATATGTAGTATCTGTAGTTTTTGTTATAAGCTATCGTTAATATATCACATAACAATTGTGCCATGTGTGTCATTGGACTCTGTCTACTGCATACTATGGGCCTTAATGGTACATCAGGCTTATGTATTTTAGGATTTGACAATACGTCTTATAATATAATTTCGTATAGAGTTTTCCATAATTATAGAATAATAATGTTAAAATAACTATCACTAAATAATCTCAAATTTCCTGTAAGTAACACCATTGTATTTATTAATAGTAGGTAACTTTGTCTTGTATTATATTGTAGTTGTCCTGATGAGGCTTGAAATCGCTAGCCACAAGAAGACAACTTTTGGAGAATGCTGTGATAACGGCGGCGGATATTTCTCCTCTCGGCATTGAATAACTCTGATTTTCTATTTACAATTGAGATAAATTTTTTAAAGCATTTTTGAAAACACAACTTACTAACAAATGTTTGTAGTACTTCGTTGTCTTCATGTCTTCTAAAACGAGTCCCGTGTAGTAGGTACGCTCTATTTCCAAATTTGCTATGTACACACGTGTTTCGGTTCGACGCGGACTCTTTTACTGTTCAATACGAAACGATTTAACCCCGCAGTCACCGGAAACCAGTACGCTCTGATTTCTTCCTCGAATTACCGACCACCCCCTCGACGTAACGACCCCCAAAACAGAAATTTCGCCCAATTATCCTGTCAAACTGAGCCTCTTAACGGCAGATGCCGGATATGGYCAGCTTGTTCCGGTGTGACGTTGAAAAATCAAAATAATAATCGAGGCGACCTGTTCCATATCGTCTACAGATCGTCGACAATTATTTAAGGGTATGAGGAAACGATGCCAGGCCAACCGCGATGCCGTTCAGATTTAATTCTTCGCCGTTCATAGATCGATGGTTATCCTGAATGGGCCCGTGCGCGACGGTTGTGAAGTCGTTTGTTATCCGTGACGCAACACCTGAATGAGAAGGAATGTTGGTGACTTGCGATGATTATATCATCCCTTATAAATGCTTCTAGCAGCATTTTTCAATCACAACGCAGTGATGTCTACCTACAATATATATCTTATGCTTTGACAATTACTTGAACGTGATTATGAACGATATTCCGGTTGCAGTGCACAAATATAAGAAATTTAACAGTAAATTTAATTCAATTTTTCATTACAATTAATGTCAAAGTCAACTCTAAATACTTTTTGTTCAAAACTTTGACGAATGGAGAAACAATTCCACAGTATTATTCGTTGAATAAATTTATGAGTTACTGAGCTTTTTAATGAGTTTCTTTTTTACTTACAAAATAGACAAAAAATACATTCTGTTTATCACTAGTGAGTTTGATAGCGTATGGAAGATTTGCGGAAACCCTTTAGCTTTTCAGAGGCAACGTAACTGACCAGCGTTATTTTACGTAGTGGTGGACGCACACGTCTTACAGTACCAAAGGCCTTTTCCGATTCACAAAACAATACACGACCACATGTAAATAAATTTACTTTGGACCATTTCGAACCAAATGACAGCAATTTGTTGCATTGACCATCAAGTTGTCTTCCTGTAAATATGAGCGACAAAGTTTATTCATTTACTCTTATTTCTATGGCAGTCACTATATTAATTAAAACACCAACATACTTCTAAAGGAATACGTTAACAGCGTTAAGAATAGAAACGATGAATTTTGATCCACAAGTACATCGTGGGTTATAGCTATAAAGATCGAGCTCCAGTCTATACGGGGATGTGAAAGGTGTAAAGATTCGAACCTTTACATGCTAACTATACATACACAGGTTCACTCAGTAGAATGCATCAAAWCTTAGAAGTGTAGTTATGTATAACCAAAAGAAATTAAAAAATTCAAGTACTATTACCAGATTTTTATTTGTTTGCAAGTTTTAGAATKTTTAAAATTAATAAGTTAAATAAGTTTMTCCTATATACCTTTTTACAAACGCCACAAAACGTTCAAATCCTGAGTAAGCAAACATCGACATTTCTTAGGTGAAAGCWGCATCYGCAACATTGTAACGTTTTTTTTTATAATACAAATTTATCCAAAACGGTAGTATGCGGGATTTTCTCATTGAATATATCCTTAAAGCTAAATGAAACGCACAACATTCAGTATATTTATCGTGGAGAAATCCTTCAACAGTTTTTTGTAGCCCGATAAAGTTTAGCACTCCAGCGCGCATGAGGCATTCTGGAAGAATCGTTTGAGGAGTGCACTAGCTTCGTGCGTGCAATACTTACCTGTTATTCATTAATTCAGCTAGTAAACTTATTTCTGTGCACACCAGCCTTGACGCCGAATCAGAAGATACCCTCAATAACAACGAGGTATTGCCTAAATTTTATTTTTATTTTTAATTAATTAATGCAAATTTCATATACACGTTAGGGTTCTATGGTGGGATTTCCACATATACATACTACCGTCAAGCCAATTCCCTCTAAGCCGCCACGTTTCGAACCAGCTCCTGTGTACCTAAAAAGGGAACGCCGTTTCATCTCACTGAAGGAGACCGGGATAAATTTCAACATCGAAGTAGCTGAAAGAGCACAGAGTCCGTCCTCCTCGGCCGCTGGCGTGTACAGCTAAGTGTATAAATTTCAATCTTCATATTTAAACTGCATTTAAATTCTATTGCACATAACATTTCATTTACATAAAATTCTATACCTACATATTTCATATATATTCTTATATATTCTGTGAACTGAAGCAAAGCTTTGCGGCAAGGCCTCACTATAAAAGTTGTAAAATTTTCATTCCGCTAACTTGACTTTATTAATGTTTAGAATCAATGTACACAATTCAATTTCAATCTTATATTTTCAAATAGAGATAATCTCCCTCCAAACCATAGTTTTATTATAACGAGGCATTTCCAGTTTTCGGCCTATTTTTATTAAATTTACTTATAATGTAAAAAGCTGGTGGCGCCCTATTTTTATTTAATTAATTTTACCTATTTCAAATTTCTATTGCCTAAAACTTAAAGTAAAAATCGAGACCCGTCTCAGAACCCCCGCCCGTTGCTGCCGAAATTCGAGCTGCCGTAGCGGCCTACCCTCAATAGGGCATCTGAAGGCCATACGAATTTGTCGCCCTTAACGTGGGGCCCGATAAAAATAAATAGGTAGATATTGCACTATTGTAGTACCTGTATTATAAATTTAATGTCTTTAAATTTAAAACGAAGCTCTCTGATGTGCACAGAAACGTGCAAGCGAGATAAGTTTTTGCGAGATAAGTTTTTCTTCTTCCAGATGGTCTTGTCCGTATTTATTGAATATTTGTTCGTTGTGTGTATTATTTACGTATTATTTCGTTAAAGCGTTTATTTACGGATTGTAAGAGTTTATTGAACTCGTTTTGATATTTGTTTATATTTGAATATTGTCTATAAATCATATTGTCCCGCACAATGAATACGAACGCTAATGCTATGAAGCCGAACCATTTGCTTATGTCTGAATTAGATTATGAACTGCGGATACGAGGAATCGTGACCGGCCGGAAAGACGCTAGTCAAAAACGTAAAATGTTGGCAAAAATTTTGGAAAAAGATCGCGGACGTGAAGGAATGGCCCTAACTGACCCCGAATACAATTTTGATAACGAAGTACAAGTGATTGACGCGACGACAGAATCTATAAAAACGGTTATTGCTGATTTTGAGGGACCGGAATCGGATTCTACGTGTAAAAGGATTAGATCGCGAATAATACATGTAACTGATAGAGTAAAGCGGATACAGATTCCCGATAACGATGATGCTCCGCGAGTAACTGAATTTAAAAATGAATCGTTAGCTAATTGTCTCGAATTGGAAGTTCTTTTGGACGAAAAAATTTCGAAGGAAGCTCCTTTAGTAGACATGTCCGTATTCAATAATCAGTCTCATAATCAGCCTATAGTAAACACCATTGTTCAGCCTACTTTTAGAACCGTACCGGTATATAAATGGAACATCCATTTCAGTGGTGATAGAAATTCTGATTTAATTGCTTTTCTGGACCGCGTCGAAGAACTCCGTGCGTCGCGACATCTCGAAAAAAAAGAACTTTTCGAATCAGCTGTTGAACTTTTTTCGGGCAATGCTTTATTGTGGTTTCGTTCGATAAGATCTACTGTTCAAGACTGGGATTCATTAGTAGCTTTACTAAAAAGTGAATTTTTGCCTACCGATTACGTCGACCACATATGGGAAAAAATTAGAAATCGAGTCCAGATGACGTCAGAGCCCGTTCATATTTATATTGCAAGTATGGAAAACTTGTTTACACAGTTAGGACAATACGTAGCAGAATCCACTAAAGTAAAATATATTAAAAAGAATTTACTTCCTCCTTATGTGCAACAATTAGCGTTATTTCCAATAAATTCAGTAAGAGAACTTTCTGCTCAATGTAAGAAAATAGAAGAAACAATTATTACATCACGAAACAGTCGAACATCAGTTAATAGAGTAATAACTAGTATCGGACGTCCCGAAAATGATCTAAATTTTGAAACTTCTGGAAGCCAAAATCGCAAAGAAAATGTCAGTAGTAACAGTAACTATCGTTCAAGCCTACCAGGCTCAAGCAACTCACGTAAGAGTGTTTCTAGACAAGTTACATGCTGGAATTGCAACCAGTTAAATCATACTCACCGTGACTGTAAGGCGGTACGTAATGTTTTTTGTTATCGTTGTGGAAAGCCAGGATTTACGTCAAAAACTTGTTGTTGTTCAAAAAACTAGATTCGAGGATGCGTGTATGCGGCCGACGTTTATCCTTTAGTAACAGCAAAAGGGCCGAACAATTAAAAACCGATTTTCATTCGCGGACTTTTCGAAATAGAAACGCGAACTTAGCGCCTTTGTTTACATCGCGAGTAAATGACGACCGTCCTTATATTAATATAGAACTTTATGGCACAGTATTTCCCGCGCTGTTAGATTCCGGTGCTTCCCATTCTGTTATAGGTAACACTGCACTATGGATTTTAAACAGATTCAAATTACGTTTGGATAAAAATATTGATAAATTTGTTTCTACAGCGGATGGTAGAAGACAAAGAGTATCTGGAAATATCGATATACCTATTTGCATAAAACATTCTTGCGAAATTATTAATTTTTTTGTGGTTCCATCATTAAATCAGGGCATTATCTTAGGTAGTAACTTTTGTAAGCAATTTCAATTAATAATGGATTATAAACAAAAATCCTGGGATATACAAATAGGTAGTTTGACTATAGCAGCGGTAAATAAAGATCAAGAAAGTAACTTGTCTGAGCCAAAAGGCATTATAGTAAAATTTTCTGACACCGAACTTAAGCGAATCGCTGCGATTAAGGAGTCTTACCGGGAAATCGCCAGTTTGGATGATAGGTTAGGTCGGACACATAAATTGAAGCATCATATCGATACTGGGGATACTCCACCGTTTAGACAGAGACAGTACCTTATGTCACCCTACATGCAATCACATTTAAATTCTGAATTAGATACAATGCTCAAACAAGGTGTTATCGAACCTTCACATGGAGCGTGGAGTTCAGCAGTGTTACTCGTGAAAAAGAAAAATGATGAGTTTCGTTTCTGTTTTGATGGTCGAAAACTTAACTCCGTTACAAAACCCGACCGATATCCGTTACCGCGGGTCGACCGCATCTTAAATATGTTGCGTGATGCTAGGTATATGTCTTCAATAGATCTTAGAAGTGCATTTTGGCAAATACCGCTTGATGACGAATCCAAGGAGAAGACGGGTTTTTGCATACCGGGTAGGGGAATGTTCCAATTTACTGTCATGCCGTTTGGTTTATCTTGTTCTGCGCAGACTCTACAACGGCTTATGGATACCATTTTCGGACCGGAACTCGAACCGAAGGTTTTCTGTTATTTGGACGATATAATTGTAACGTCCGGTACATTCGAAGAACACGTTCATCTTTTAGAGACTGTACGTGAACGTTTAAAAGAAGCAAATTTGACTGTAAATTTGTCAAAATGCGAATTTTTCAAAAGCTCCTTAAATTATCTGGGTTATATAGTGGACGGTAACGGTTTGAGAACAAATCCAGATAAGATTTCAGCAATGGTCAATTACCCGCGTCCAACAACAATCACGGAAATTAAGCGCTTTATAGGAATGTGCTCGTGGTATAGGCGTTTCATTTCTCATTTTTCAACTCTAGTTGCTCCTCTCAATGATTTGTTAAAAGGCAAACGAAAGAATCAATCTATAGAATGGACTTCCGAAGCCGAATCTGCATTTTTGAGTATCAAACAAGCGTTAGTATCAGCTCCTGTATTAAGAAGTCCTGATTTCTCTAAAATGTTTACTATTCAGTGCGACGCGAGCGACGTAGGACTTGGTGGTGTATTAACACAGGAATTAGATGGTCAAGAAGTAGTAATAGCGTTTTGTTCAAGGTCTCTATCTCGCACCGAGCGAAACTATTCTGTTACGCAGAGAGAATTGCTATCCTTACTGTTTTGTATAGAAAAATTTAGGCCTTATATTGAAGGAACGCGATTTCGGGTCATTACGGACCATTATTCGTTACTATGGCTAAATAATCTTAGAGAACCGACTGGAAAACTCGCCAGGTGGGCAGTCAAGCTGCAACAATATTCGTTCGAGTTATGTCACCGTAAAGGAAAGCTTAATATCGTGCCTGACGCATTGAGTAGGATACCTTCCGCCGATGATAAACTAAGTACTATCCAGATAGACCTTAATAACGTGGATAAATGGTATATCAGTATGCAGGAAAATATTAAGAAGTTTCCCGATAAGTACCCGCAATGGAAAATTTCGAATAATGTACTTTTTAAGAACGTTCCGTCCAAGTCGCCATTGGCTTCAAATATTATTGAGTGGAAAATTCTTGTTCCTAACTCGCAAAGAAAATCAGTTATATCATTATGCCATGATTCTCCAACTTGTGCTCATGGTGGTTTTCAAAAAACATTAACCCGCGTTCAAGATGAATACTATTGGCCAAAGATGCGAAGGGATGTTTTGCAGTACGTGCGTTCATGTCGTGTTTGTAGCCAACAAAAATCCGAAAATAGGTCGCGAATGGGTCTAATGGGAACAGAGAAAAGGGTTCAGTACCCATGGCAAATAATAGCTGTAGATATTATGGGGCCCTTCCCCAGATCCGGGCGTGGAAATGCATACCTGCTTGTCGTGGCCGATTGGTTTTCTAAATTTACTCTCCTTCTCCCTATGAGAAGGGCAATTGCGTCTACTATTGTAAAATTTATGGAAAATTATGTATTTCTTGTTTATGGAGTACCGCAGTTTATTATATGTGACAACGGTAGCGTTTTTGCAGGCTCAGAATTTAGAAAACTCGCGAATAAGTACAATGTGCAGAAAATTTGGTTTAATGCCCGATACCACCCTCAATGCAATTACGTTGAAAGAATAAATAGGACGATAGGTACCGCTATTCGTAGCTATATAGACAAAGATCAGCGTAAGTGGGATGATCACATCTTTCATATTCAAAGCGCGATTAATTCAGCAAAACACGAAGTTACAGGTTATACACCCTCTTTTGTAAACTTTGGTAGAGTCGTTCCGATGTCGGGAAATTATTATGGTAATGTTTCGTCTACGGAAGACCAGCAATTATTAGCTGCGTCTCGTGATAATTACGTTTCAGATTTAAAGGGTATATGTCGAATATATGAAGACGTAAAAACCCGGTTGCATAAGGCATATGAGTCCAATAAGCGGCAGTACGATTTTAGGAAAAGGGATGTTCAATTTAGTGTTGGAGATAGAGTTTGGCGGAAAAACAAGGTTCTGTCTGACGCAACCCGTCATTTTTCGTCCAAACTAGCTCCACGTTTTGTTTTCAGTAAAGTACGAGCGCGTCTGTCAAAATTGGTTTACTCGTTGGAAAACGCAGACGGTTCTGAAGCGGGTAATTGGCATATTAAAGATCTTAAACCATACTACGGGTCAAATTCTGATGTATCCGTCGGTTGATCTTTTTATCATAAGTAGTATAGGGTAGAATAAGGATTATTGCTAGTCAAAGTTAAATAGTATAGATAGTTTACGAGTACTATAGGCTACTGGTAAGGATTCATAGCGGGATAAGGACTGTTAGTGTAAGACTAGATGTTAAATGTTAGAATTCTGGCCAGATAATAAGATAGATAAGTTATATAACTAGTCAGATAGTAAGTTAGGTAATTTATCCGAGATTAAGCTAGATTTTTATGACGGTACACCGTCATCTTTTTGGAGGGGGTAGTGTAACGTTTTTTTTTATAATACAAATTTATCCAAAACGGTAGTATGCGGGATTTTCTCATTGAATATATCCTTAAAGCTAAATGAAACGCACAACATTCAGTATATTTATCGTGGAGAAATCCTTCAACAGTTTTTTGTAGCCCGATAAAGTTTAGCACTCCAGCGCGCATGAGGCATTCTGGAAGAATCGTTTGAGGAGTGCACTAGCTTCGTGCGTGCAATACTTACCTGTTATTCATTAATTCAGCTAGTAAACTTATTTCTGTGCACACCAGCCTTGACGCCGAATCAGAAGATACCCTCAATAACAACGAGGTATTGCCTAAATTTTATTTTTATTTTTAATTAATTAATGCAAATTTCATATACACGTTAGGGTTCTATGGTGGGATTTCCACATATACATACTACCGTCAAGCCAATTCCCTCTAAGCCGCCACGTTTCGAACCAGCTCCTGTGTACCTAAAAAGGGAACGCCGTTTCATCTCACTGAAGGAGACCGGGATAAATTTCAACATCGAAGTAGCTGAAAGAGCACAGAGTCCGTCCTCCTCGGCCGCTGGCGTGTACAGCTAAGTGTATAAATTTCAATCTTCATATTTAAACTGCATTTAAATTCTATTGCACATAACATTTCATTTACATAAAATTCTATACCTACATATTTCATATATATTCTTATATATTCTGTGAACTGAAGCAAAGCTTTGCGGCAAGGCCTCACTATAAAAGTTGTAAAATTTTCATTCCGCTAACTTGACTTTATTAATGTTTAGAATCAATGTACACAATTCAATTTCAATCTTATATTTTCAAATAGAGATAATCTCCCTCCAAACCATAGTTTTATTATAACGAGGCATTTCCAGTTTTCGGCCTATTTTTATTAAATTTACTTATAATGTAAAAAGCTGGTGGCGCCCTATTTTTATTTAATTAATTTTACCTATTTCAAATTTCTATTGCCTAAAACTTAAAGTAAAAATCGAGACCCGTCTCAGAACCCCCGCCCGTTGCTGCCGAAATTCGAGCTGCCGTAGCGGCCTACCCTCAATAGGGCATCTGAAGGCCATAACATGGTATTCTATGTACAAGAAACAAGAACAAGATGACACTGAGGGCATTAAGCCTTTTACGCTATTCTACAACAGTAGTAGCTTGTATCCAGCGTACTGGATACAATGATGATGCAGCATTAGTTCTAACGGCAATCACAAAGTAACACTCAAAACTAACATAACTAACAATGGTAAACGTATGTTGTTGTATGGTTTATATATATAACATCAAGGATGCAAATGGTTTCCTTTTAGAAAGGAAGTTAGGGCATTTTGCATTGCTTTTTCTTCTATTTGCAATCTATCTGAACCTCAATAGGGGCTTGTTAGACCAGTTTAGGTGGATCTAGTGCTTTTCATTCTAAATTGTTCACAACCTTTCGTCACAATAAAGAATTTCAAGCAACGAATAGCACATTTCGTATGTTGGAAAAACTCTGAAATTATTCAGGAACTGATTGCTGGATGTGAAGATAATTTTTCTCAATAAAAAACATCAGTTAACCAGTGGATTCCAAGAGGATCGAGAGTGTTGCGAAACTTTCTGACGAAAACCTCATTTGTATGCTCGCTCCTTCCTGCACTAAGAAGACTGCAGAAGAACTAGGATTAAAAACAATGGACACGATTCTGAGGAAAAGTTTGGGGATTGAAAAATTGTGCGCGAAAATCTTCAAAAGCAAGGAGTTGAATGTTGTTAAGTACTGGGATTTCTTCACATCAAGGAACAATCCATGAAATGGAAGAAAGGAGCTATCCAAGAACAAAGAAATCAAAGCAAGACACGATCCATCATCAAAAATTCTCCCAAATTGGTTCGTATTCAATTCGGCCCTCCAGCCAAAAAGTTTAAGGGACAATTTTACGACAACTGGTTGATCACATACCATGACAATGTCGTCCCAGCACATAATTGACTTGTAAGTGATTTTTTTTGCCCGATTGGGCCCCAAAGACGTTTTTCAAATGGAAAAGCGGTTCCAAAGACAATTCCATGGAAACACGTACACCGTGGTCTAAATAAAAGATTTGGAAATGTTTCGACTGTCTAGTGGTAGGCTCATCCTAAGGCTGTTGTGTTGTGAGGAATTTTAGCATTGCAGGTTAGGATTTCAGATGAGCAACAGAAGACAAGTACGGAACCATAAAGAAAAGTTGGGCATTGAGACAAAATTTTGTTTGAGCAATCGAAGCCTTTATGGTTTCAAATCATTTCAAAGGAGTCAGTCTGAAGCCTATGTTGCAGCACTTTACGAGTTCAATCAAAAGAAAAAGAATGCGCTGAAGAGATGATGTGGTCAGCAAAAGTAGATGACGTATTATCCTTCTTCCATTTGAAAATGTAACCTAGCTTCGTTCAGAAGGGTGGATTACATGTTAGAATTTTTTTTTGTTTCCAAAATCTTAAATGTTGCTTTTTGGGTGGCGTAGAGGATATTAACAGGAAGGTGACTAGATTATCAAAGGGGCTAATGAGGAATAATTGAAAGGGTGTTTTATTGGCAGTATTTTAAAGGCGACCATGTTGATTATTATTTATCAGCACGATCAAGCTTATGTGCATGTAACGCTTAAAGATTTCCAAATTTTACCCAATTGGTCTTTCATTCATGCAATATAATGTACATAAGTATCATGAGAAGTAAAAGTTAAGCTGTAAGAAATTTAGCTATTTTGTGGTAATGAAAAACGAGATATATTGATGAGAAAATACATGTTTCCAGTATATGAGATAAGCAAACTATTAACATCTGGATGTATTCATGTCGTGTTAATAAACGCCTCATCGCCTTGTCCTTCCGTCGGAAACCACAGAAAATGACGTAAGGAAACCGAATAAACTAACCGGAGCGAAGTTGATCAAAGCGAAGCACGCGCGCCCCCCCTCACAAACAATTGACTGCGGCTCACAATGGTCACGTGACGAGGTCCGTGTCAGCGCCTACCGGGATTACCGCGTCTATTGTGGCGCACGGAACCCTTTCAGATGGAGTTGTCATATAAATGTACAGGGTGTCAAATATTATTTATGGTCCTTTTATGGAACGAGCATACGTATTTATTATGAGTAATATGGGGACAGATGCATAAGGTCAGGGATTTGTCGGCGTGTTTACGTAACTCCGTGTCATGATAGATGAATCTGTTTTGAGAACGTTCTGAGCCCTGTATCAGCTGATCTATTCCCATTGAAGGAAACCGTGACTAAGAATGAACGATACTCGGGGAAAAATTTTTGATGGAACATGTTAATTAATTCCTTGTTGGGTCTTGACAATATCCCGGCATTTCTTGTTAGAGTCTGCATATCATACGTGTGTCACCCTTTAAAACATAGGTATATTAAATTAATTATTTCTGCCTAAAACATTCGCGATGCATGAAAAATGTCTGAGGTCATACCGGTATTTAAATCTGGTTACAAGAAGTGTCTGAAAAACTATAGGATAATTGCTAAAGTGCCTAATCTTTAATTAATTAATTAAATTATTTGAGTCAATAGTGGCTACGCATCTGCTCAGTCTAGTAGATGGTCTCATTACTAAAAGTCAATACGGCTTCATTAGCGCTAAATCCACTGTGGATTTGTGCATTATGTTTCTGAAGCTCTTGATCCCAACACCCAAGTTGATACACTGATTTGTCCAAGACAATCGACACTGTTAACCACTGCATTCTTTCGCACAAGCTGGGTTATGTGGGTTTTTGTGATAATTCTGCAAATTGTTTTTGTCGATGTTGGAATACGTTGTCTCTTGATGACTGCTATGCGCTGCAGCAAAACGTGGATAAATTATTCATATTGGGACATCTACTGCTGTACTGTAATACATTCGTCTTCGTAACTGCCCTCGATTCGGGTCCTTCTCCGTGCATGATTTCTCTTTGACTCTTTTCAAACATAGCTAAAAAAGACAATCACGCTTTACTTATGTAGTTTTTGTTAAATAATGGCAGAATGAGGGAGCTGCAAGTCTAATATATACACATGGTGGTGCTATCAAACGGTTGTTATTGCAACTTTTAGCAAATGTCACATTTTCGAATAGGCAGAGGAAACCTTTTACTAAGGACCCCCTGCACTTCTTTCTATTCCATAAGTTGTAACTGCTATCAGTAAAGAACCACGCTAGACAAAAAATTGCAATACATGATATAAAAGTACCTCCTTTCCAACACTCCTTTAATTCTAACCCCGTTCTAGTACTGTACGCATGACCATGTGCTACCGTTACCGAGTATTTCTTTTTTAATAATAATCTGAAAGGTCCAAGGTAACTAACTGTAGGTGGTACAACAAGATTTCTAAGTCATGTCTTGATTACAATGACGAGCAAGTACAGTGTCTTCATAGTACGTTAATCTGTTAGGTATACAAACAACACTTCTTTGTTTCTGGCAATTAACCTAACCAATTTGTGTTTAGCAATTTTTGGCGGAATAGGAACTTAGCGACTTTTTATCGTTTCAGTTTCAAAAGGCTCCACCAATTAATGCTGTCACGCTATTTAGTTCTTCAGGACCGTTTTTGTTCCGCTCCGCGAAGTACAACAGGTGCGCGACTTGAAGGGTTGTTCCATCCCTTGTTTTCGCATACCACCAGCCAGAGCCATCGTTCCATAAAGCACAATTTAAATTATAACGTTCCTAATTGAATTTAAAGTCGTGAGAATTTCGGTAGTTCGCCAGCAGCAGGAGTGTCGTTTTAAATGAAGTGCCCAAGCTCATGCTTGACGAAGCATCACAGAGAGGAGTTTCTCTAGAGCCATGTGACTGCTGTAATTACTAGAAGCTGTAAAATGGTTATTCTGCTATTTCGTATGGGAACTATGCCATACTTGAACCGGAATTTGTTTATATTCTTTCGAGTGTTAAATTGAATTAACTGCAAAGCATATAAACTGGGCTAAATATATTAAGATATTTTTAAACTTGTAAATTTGAAGTTACATTATTGTTTATAATGGATACTTTTAAAAACCATTTGCTTCTAAAAATTTCCAATATTTCTTAACAAATATGGAAAGAACAGTTTTGTTTTTCAAATATAGTATATACAGAATTGATATAAATAAAAGTCGTAAAGCATAGACAATTGACCAGTATTTAAAGACAGTGTTAAACAAAGTTAAAAATGTTAAAGAACAAACTGAAAAAATATGCGCAAAATGTACTTGAATAACTAAACGCAAAAATATTAAAACACGTGTAAAAATATCAGTTATAGAATTTAAAGATATTACATGGAAGGAGTTTAGAAGGAAGATGAAAGGTAAAAGAAAAGGAAACAAGATGCTGTTGCACAAAATCACAAAATAATGGCTGTGTAAGATCTGGAAAAGATAATGGAGAGAGAGAGAGAGAGAAAAAAATCCAAATAGCAAATTCACGCAAGATCATGTAGGTATTTACCTTAAAAGAAATAATATACAAGACGCTCCAACAGAGCACGGAATTTGACACAGTACAGAAATGTCAACTCTCAGTAACCAGGGATCTGTACCACTATTGTCGCAAGTTTGTTAGACTGAGAAACAATGATGGACTTACAATGATTAAAGGTTTGATACAAGGTGGGGTATTGAGTCCGTTGTAGTTTATAATCTTCATGGATGAGATAGAGAAGAAAATAAGACCTAAATCGTTGGATCATTGGATATCACAACCTGCTACCTGTAACAGCCAAAGCATACGTCTTCGCCAACAGCGGAAATGAACTGCTCAAAAAATAAAAAAAAGTGAAGGTAGTGAAGATGATCATTCATCTTCGCCAAAAAATGTAAACAGTATTATACTTAAGAAAGATGAGGCATGGCAAAATTTTGACACTAAATTTTTTGTGAAATGGGACGCCTTTTTTAAATAAGATAATGACGGAGGCAGACGTCTCTTATTCATGGACCCAAACAATTTTGGAAAGCAATAAATTGCACTCATATAAAATACATTTACACCATTCTCCAATGCCCGGGGATTATGAAGGACGTCTTCATTTCATAGCATGGTTAGCAGTTGCTTGTAACTTTGTTTTTACTAGGCGTGGGTTATGTTGTGGAGTTGGGAAAATAAACTAGTTTTACGAGTAGATATCAATAGTCAACAATCTGAGACGTTTCAGAAGCGGTTGCTTCCATTTTCAAATCATAAATAATGCGCGAGAGGTCCGCTAAACCAACTGGAACCGATTTTTTTAAATACAGCTTACACTGGTAGGTAAATCGCCAGATCTTACACTGCTCAACTGTTTATTTTTATTTTATCTTAAAGAGGAAATTTACCGTATAAATCCAATTAATATGGAAGATCTCAAAAAGGAGAAATCGTTTGTGCGTTTAAGGGGTCATACAAAGAGTGCGTTGAGAAAAGACAGTTAACTATTGAATTTACGTCATAGAGTTAATTTAGGGTCATCAATCTGGTAGTTTTTGTGCCATTTACAAATATATAGGGTTTGTGTTTGCTAGTGTTCGTAAGGAGACAATTATGTCCATGATGAACTCGGCTCTGAAGATGCTTACCACAGCGGCGGACGAAACATCAGGAGGGAAAAAAATCATGTCAGCGACGGCCAGCTAACCTGCAACGACCCATCACTATATGGGATTTGCTATACTTAGGGGTCAAAATGAAGAGAATAACTGAATCACTCCGTATGTCTTGGAAAAAATATCACATGGTGGAAGAATTGCCACTGTTAATTTTTATAGAAGTAAAGAATTTTATCGATTTCTTTATTGAGTTGGTTGAATGTCTAATGGCCTAGGAGGAAAAGTGACATACCAGGTAATAAAAACAAAAAAGCAAGACAGAATTAAAAAAAAACAAAATCTGTGATAATATTGGAGGTGATCTCCTGGTATAAATTAGCAGACGAAATAAATAACCTAATTTATATGTCGGCAATGTCTAGTACCAATATGCTTCACGCATTTTACATTTTATATCCCATATAAGATATTAATGTTAATATAAAATGTTGGTACGATCTATGAAAAGACTTTTAGTTTTAGTTGTAAGTGTCGCTGTAATGGCTATAAGAATGGGTCACATACGTCCAAGCCTATTTTTTTAATATTCTTCAATATTTCAACGAATTTAACTAATACTACAGTTATTTTAGATGTCTGTTAATGCATTTATACCATTAAACCAAAGATCGTGGTCAAGGGCTTGAGGGTTTAAGTTTGATTTTAACAGATATAAAAGTATTTTTCTTCATATATAATCGTCCTGTTTGATTATTAAACTCCTTCAATATTAAAGAAGTACTTTAAAGAAGTACTTCTTCTGATGCTGCTTCAGTTGTCACATATTTTTCGATGTTCCGTATAAGGTATACTGTTCTGCTGTTGCTCTAACCTAGTTTCCAATTCAGTTGTCGATGATGATTTGGTCTTAACCCAACTGTATCACAACGGCTGTGGTGCATAAAAAAACTCCGCCGATAACACGTGTAGTTGTGGGACGGGAACCATTAGCGACAATGGGCGAATATGTCCTAGAGTCAAACGACAACCCCATGCAGCTTCCAAAAGGGGTGAACGTCAATAAACTCCCATAATAAATCTGTTTAATTCCAGCTGCGCATTTTGCCAACATTTTAAACTGATATCAGCCCCCGTGCAACGAGCCAATATCGCCCTCTAAAAACCCTTAACTAAACACGAACGCGGACAATAGGGGGACAAGCGGCTTATTTCGATCCATTTGGAATTGAGATGTGCCCGGCGCGGATTAAACTTTTTTGAGGTTGTGACGTGTAGCGTTATCGGCGATCTTTCGGCTTTGTCGAGCATCTGATTCAATTTTCGATTGCGCAGTCCGACTTTCATCTGCTTCCTGGCCATGGTAGAGATGGCGCGATGATATCCTGTGCCATATGGCACTCAATTGTTTTAACGAAATTTCAGGAGGAATGGTGCCCTCTCGCTCGGGCGGGGCGGGATCGAGAGAGAGGGACGGCGCTAATGAATGCATTTAAATGACCGAGGGGGTTGGCTAACAGATGTCCTAAATGCAGTTAAATATACACCTGACTTTTTGAAGCAACGGTCATGATTGAATCATGATTTTTGCCCAGTGCGCACTATTTCTATATGCCACAAGTAGGGATCATCAAGTCAAGCAGCTTCATATTCCTCTGAACAGCTTAACTTGAGTTGAAACAAATATACTTGAAAAATTAGAGCTTGACTTGACTTGATCTTGTCACTACGCTGCTTGACTTCAAAAAGTTTGATGCCAGTATCTTAAAAGTTTCAAAACCATTTATACTACTTTAGGGGGTAAAACCTATTGCATACTTCCGTTGGTAATTATTGGTATAAATATGATTTTGGACAAATTAATAAAAAATAACAAACAGTATTCGAGCGGTAAGAGACAATATTATAAAACACTATAAAAAGACAAATTGGATGTATTATGTTGTCTTAATTTTGGACACACGGCATAATATAGAGGCATTTTCGTATATACAACGGGGGAAAGCTTTATAGACAATTTCACTTTTTGAAATTATATGTAAAAATAAATATTTTCAGCATTCTTGTTCATGTGCGTCAACTTCAAACCCTGATGAGAATCAAGCAAAACAGGAGTTTGATACAGATATCTTTATCTTGTTTAGGAAATCTTCTACTAATGAAGACCATGGCGTTACGAAATAGATAAGTGTACAAATAGCCCACGAACTGATCTTTCTGGAAATATTCTAGAGCATTGGAAAAATCACGAAAACATTCCCTAAGCTTGCCTTAATGGCAAAAGATTTTTTGTCAATACCTGCCACGTCTGCGCCCGTAGAAATGGAATTTCCTAGGGCTGCAGTAACCATTAGAAAATCTCGGAATAAGATTAAGCGACAAATCCATTAGAAGCATCATGTGTCTCAACTCATGGTTAACGAACGAAGATTTAAATTTAGACTTATAATACAGTTTGTAAGTTTAACTATATATAACAAGTGGGATTGTTTGAGAACGTTGTTTATTTTATTGTTTCGCCGTTGCGCTGTTTATTTTTCAATAAATCAGGTAATATCAAGCCACTTTGATTGTTCAAGTAACTTGGCTTATTAACTGCCTGACATGAGCTTGACTTGATTTCAAGTCAATTCAAGTCCAGCAGTTTGAAAATCAAGTCAAGCCTATTTTGGCTTAGAGTTTCGTTTTGCTGTTTTTTATGATTCAAGCCTTTTGAGCTGTCAGTTTTGGAATAAGAGTATGAAATTTAGAACTAATTGTACAATTACCACGTACATTGTCCATTTTACTTTTTTAATGTACTACTGTACCTAGGAACATATGCAAACGAACGACGATATAACAATATCAATGAAGTTACGAAACGAAACGAAATGGAGGGCAATATTAAATTTATATTTGCCTTGAAACCATTACGCTATATTTATATATCTATATGGTTGCGTATTTTATTCGAGTATCTAGAAACCAAGTCCTAGGACAGATAATAATGTTGAAGCATTTTTTGTATAGTGCACATGGGACCAAAAGAGTAGGAGGTTTTTTATATTTAAAGTTATTTTATCCATCAGTACACAGACTTACTTAGATAATATTATGCTTCTTGAATTACGTAGTCAGCACACTGAGATATTCTTAATATTATACTATGTATACTGCTGCTCACTGTACCATTTGAAGTCTTTGCTTCCACCTGGATTAAAAAGCAGATAAGAAATATAGATTATTTATAGTTTCGAATTTCTTGAGTTTAACTGCACGTTCCTTTAAAAACGATTTGTTTTAGTTGTTATAGGTTTATGGGCCGAAATATAGCGCTATAAAAGGGGTACTGGAAGTTAAATAAGTGATTGGTTTAAAACAAAAAAGATCGCCTCAATAACTGTCTTCTGTACAACCCTGTCCCTATTTAGTTACGTCTTTTAGTCGGCATTATCATATCTTCTATGCACACCCATCTCGATCATTCTTGCATCTTTTTAATTCTAACAGCTATTTCCTTGTATAATTGTCAGATTTTTAATCGTTCTCCTATTCTCACTCACGTTCGAATTATATCAGTTCCTACTCCTTTATTGTTTGTGGATTTGTTTTTTTAAGTGATTCTCAGCATCCTTTACTCTGCTTTTTATACCTTTTTTGGGGAAAACTTCTGTACTGTTTTCGTTTTAATGGCTTTAACATAAAGCCTACGTGTAAGAACTAAATTAACAGACTGGCTACTTCAACGTGGCAGTTAAATGTTCTCTGTGTATATTTTATATAATATCTATGCCTACTATAGCTATTTGATGCTTTTTTTCTGTACTGCTTATTACTATTATCTTGTTTGCGAGAATATATGTCGCCTGCTTTAATGCATATAAGGGAAGCCAGATCTATGGCGTGTTGTCTGCGTTGGGACTACAGCTGTGCTGAGGAGGCTTTATAAGCCGAAACAGCTGTCCACAGATTGTTTTGACGCAGGTGACATGGCATAGACGTAATTATTACTATTATCTTGGTTTTTATTTTATTTATGCAATTATCCCTCCTAAGCTGGTGTTAAGTATATTATGTAGGGTATCCTAGAAGACTACCCTTTGGCCAAATACGAAAGGAAGTTCCTGAGGATATGCCTCCTCTTTGTAATAACCGGTTGAGATAGATTTACTTATATTTGCAATCGAATCAATTTCATTTCGTTGGTGCTGTCAAAACTTGTAAACCTTAATAAGGAAAATTAGCAATTTTTGACTTCGGATTAAGATGATGCACGATTTAGGGTGCCTGTACGAATAACACAATATTTATAAAAAATTAAGCCATGGATTTGAATCTGCAAGAAAAAAATAAGTGAATAAGAAACCGTTTACGTCGCACCATCTTCAGGGGTATCCCATAGGATTTCTTGACGTACGTTCATAGGAAGCTTTTTTATTTTGATCTAAATATAACATAAACATACAATCATTAACCTAACTTTTGCCCAGATCTCTCCTATAGTCGAAGTGGATACTGAATACACTTTTTACGAATCTAAGTCTTTATTGTCCCATTCTGATGTTTCAGTTTTCTTGCGTACTAGTATTGAGAATAATAATAGTCCAAGTAATAGTTCCTTTTTACATCCATTATCCCTTCCGTGTTTCACTTTTGAGAAGTTATCATGATTATTATACAGAAAAATCTTTCTCCTTGAATTAGCTTTCCCTGTATTCTGTTTTTTTTTCTAATAGCTTTCAGGTGTCTTCTGTTTTTATATCATCTTTTAATGGTAGTTTCTAGAATTTTTGAAAGTATAAAACACATATTACTCCTATGTTTCCGCTCATTGAAGAGATTCCCTTATTAGTATAGTTCGTACCTTGTAATCGCCTACTCTATTTAGAGAGCTATATCATCCTTGTGTAACTAATATACATTCATGGTTTCGCTGCTTTTTTCATTTTTTCTGGTTACATTCTAACTCTCTAGCTCACTAAGTCTAATTCGTTTCTTATCTATTGTATAGTTTCCTGTAACTGAATATTGAATGCAAAATATTCCTGATATACTTACACTTGTCTATGCTATCGTATCCTTTATAATCAGGGTGTAACTGCTACTGCTTAATCGTATTGTAGCTTTGTATTCCTTTAGTGATATGCTCCTGAGTTTTAGATTACTGTTATATTTATTACATGAGTTTCAATATTACAAATTATACATTTGCATACATATCCTGCTGGTATATGTCCAGTAATTTAGATCTAAGTCTGAAATTTATCCTAATGGCAACAAGCTCTTCAAAACAATACTATTTAAGTCGAGATGATTAAAACTGTTGTTATGGCATGTTCGTGCTATTGCGAGTTTTCAAAAAATAACGAACTGAATCAGTTATCAATCAAGTCATCGGTGAAATCCAGCAGTGCACAGGAAGCCCCCACCCCCGATGGCCTCCTCCTACAATACAAAAATCGTGTCGTTTTAACCCTGTTTACTGCCCTCTACATTACGTGCGGTTTTCCACACATGAGTGAGAGGGTAGATGATATGACCCGCCAATGGGGTGGCAGGTGAACGTGCAATATGCGACAGTGACTTGTTGTTATTATTGTTTTGTACGGCGCGGCCGTGGGTGGTTTGTTGATTTGGAAATAGTTGAACGTGGGAAATTTTTCTGGAAGGTGTGGAAGATGAGCTAAAGTGTAGTCAGGAACTTGCAACTCAAGGTACTAAGGTAATAAGTTTTCAGCATTCGGGATTTTGAGTAATTTTTCTGTATTTGACGAAACCTATGACATAAAGGTGCATTAGATTCAGTTTAAGCTTTGGTGTCAATCCAATTATTTTATTGCATATGCGTACTTTTCGTCATCTATAACAACAACAACAACTTGGATATTCGTGAACGAAACATATCACGTTATTTTGCAGATTTGGATCTTGATATGGTTAAGGCACAGCAAATGCAGGATTAGTTCTTTCCTTAAAAATTCTTAACACCTTGTTAACGCGCCTTAAAATAGATAGACCCAAGGCACAATTACCTAGAATACCTACTCAAAGGTCAAATTTGTGTAGAAATTAATTGTAGGCTTTATTTTTCCAGTGTAGAGGTTTTTTTTTAATATGCCCTCCAGATAAATCATAATTTCGTCGAAAAATTCAATGTTTCGTAAAACTTCTTCGTCAATATTAATCCGGTCTTGAAACATGGTTTCTTGGATCAAAACCGCCTTATAGGGATGCTATTGTTCTAATTTCAAATATTTCATGAATTTTTTATTAGGAAGTGTGAATTGCCTTGAAACTGAAATAGGACGTGTAATTTAACATCGCAATGTTGTACCAGCTGTCAAAAGGTTCTCCGCAGAGACGGGTGGATGACGCTGTTAATTCTTAATAGATGGCATGGTGTTGCCCACAATTACAATTCTCGCAAACTGTCAAAATTGTTTATTTCATCAAGAGCTTCCTTGATGGTGCATTCGAGAAGTATGCGTGAAAATAATTCTAAATTAGTTTACCAACATTGTTCTATAATGGTATAGACAAAAGTATGGAATAAATAGCAGGTTTATTTCTGCAAATATGAATTTACAAAAAAATCCTTTATAAAGATTTTTTTATCGGAATTGTGTTGCTCTCTGTATGCTTGAAATAGCCTGGTGTTTACATTTAAAGGTTTCATGACAAAATAATAGTGAAAAATCGCGTTTTCAAATAAACCACAAAGAGCGTTATCAATATTAAAGTTCAAAATACTTTTTGACTTAAATAAATCTGCACATCAAACTAAATGTCCAAAGTGAAAACCTCTAGCAGCTTGATAATAACCTGGTTTGTCACAAATGATGCGTAACGAATTTTGCAGCCAGCATTTCTTGAATTCTATGTCCTATTCTGGCTTCTAGCTCTTGCAAGTTGCGTAGCTTTTCTTTGTACAACAGATTTTTTAAATGACCTCAGAGGAAGAACACAATGGACTTAAATCAAGTATCCTAACGGGCCATTCAATCGTTCCCCGCTGTCCTGTTAATCGACCTGGGAAGATGTTAACCAAATACTTAAACTCAAATATGTATCGTTAAAGAATGTATTATACTTATATGTAATTATCTAGCAGTAGGTTCAGGTAAATAGCTGCTGTTACATTTCTATTTATGAAGTGTGGGGCTATAGTATGTGGGCCAATAATACCGGCCCACACATTCAGTTTCTGAGAATAATGTATGTGCTGCTCATCATCCAGTGATTTACATGTCCTGCTCCTTTATCTCTTTTATAATTAAAATGAACACTGAACATCTTGTCGATCTCAATAGAAAACTTTAAACTGACACGAAGAAAAAAAAGCTAGAGGTCATTTTACCTTTCTTTGTTGTTATCAAATGAATAAAACCCAGTACGGGCAACGGCAGAACATGTTTGGATAAGACTTTTTGACGTTTATTGAAAACAAGATTTTTCACAAAAACTGCAACAAAATTAATAGCAGGTTAAAAATCCGCAACATACAACCGCTTTGTTGCCATATAAAAAACAAAAAAAATCATAGACGTTTAATTGCAAAAACAAAAGGTAGGCAAAATTAAAAGTAACTAGATAAAAATCATTTTGCTACAAAGTTCATGTTTATATATATAAATTCAATTTTTTTAATAATCCCATATACTTTACAAGCTTACCGTAGGTATAGAAAACTATATTTAAAGTAAAAGTTTTTCAATTTGTTCATTTAAAGGCATTGGGCACTGTTGGTCTGTAATACGTAATAAATTCAGCTTTCTAATAATTATTTTTTGAGTTGATGTTATTAACTGAACGAAACAATTTCTTTGCTGTACTCGGAGTTGAAAAATGAATCGTCTACGCAACTTAAGAGAATATGAAGCAGTGAGAGTGCTGCTAACTCTAGTTAACGAGAGATGTAACCAGCGATATGTGGCCAAATTGTTATGAGATATTCAACAATTAATCGAATCGTTCAAATGAATTTGGAAGTAAGCGTAAATCTGGATCGGTTAGTAAGAGGTCTACAGACGCAAGAGATGACGTATACTTGCATATGAAGGAGTAACATGTTTTCTACCAGCAGTGGCGGCTGGTGACAAATTCTATTGGGTAGGCAGTAAAAACTTTGGTCCACTCTAGTTAGTCAATATTATTTATTTATAAATTAGTAAATAATTTTGTATATACTCGTAGTTGTTGTTGTTTATTACTTGCTACTTCTGTAAATGTTCATATCGCCGCAAGTTACAAAGATAGTTCATTTGGTAACAAATAGCGCCTAATCTGGCAACTAGCTGCATAATTTCAACATTAAGCGTGCACCTGTACTGCACCGGAGACGAGAAGTCGATATATGTCGAGCCCAATCCGAAGATGTATTCGGAAGTCCGGCAGACAGCATTAAGCGATTATATGGGTATTGGCGCTTACTTATTTTATTATTTTCTTTTTGTGTGAAATTCTTCAATGATTTCAGATTGACTAAATTTATAACATGTATTTAATTCATTCTGTTAAATGTTTGAAGGTATCTGCTTAAAATTGTTTATTTAAGAGGATAGCTCTTACAATAATCTTGGGAAAATGAAAAATTTCGTAGAACATTCGGGTAGTTTTTCGTGATTTCAGTATTGAACTATATATATAATTGTTGTTCAATGTACATGTCAAAATTAATTTTCGGAATCCGACGATTATGAATGCCGGGCCTCCTTTATTAACTTCAATAAAATCATATATACGTAAACTTGATTTATGATTATAAAAAAAACTGTAAGCATGCAAAGGGTGTCAATCAGATAGTTTGTATTACTCAGTAGAAAACAGAACTATAATTGGTTGATTAAAAAAAACTTGAAATAAATGATGAAGTCCGTTTTAACGTTTTATGCTGTCTGCCGGCCCCAAGCATTGCAGAGTCTCGGTTTTCGCCTCAGGATTCAATATGCGCGCAGGGTTGCGTCTTTGTTCAGCTCATAGGAAAACGATGCTATTGCTTCCTTATACGATGCGGTCTGCCGACCCAGCGCTTAGATCACGGGCTTGGRTGACAAACACGTACACGGCCCAGTCACGGTTGCCGAGTAGCGTAATTTTTTCGGGATAACCCGTAAAAATGTGATTTTGGCTAATTATTAATTTGATGGTAATGTAAAAAATACGCTCCGACTGTTTCAAGATATCTGAACATAATAAAACAAAATGTACATAAAAATACGAAAAAAAAATAATTTCTTCGATCAAAATTCCGGGTCGGCAGCGCCGACCCTGCCGGCCCGGACGAGCCGCCACTGTCTACCAGTTTAGAGCAACACAAAGTTTAATATGTGGTAATTCCTGAATGAGTGGCCAGGAGCAGGCTTATAATAATCGAGCAGTAGACAGATTAGCTATCGCACCACAGTTCACCAGTTACTAGGATGCGTTTTGCAAGGAAACATGTAAATTGGATCATTTGCGGCTGGAAGAAGGTTCTRTTGCAAGCGAGAGAAGAGTAAGTCTTAATTGACCAGAAGAATTGAACCAGTCTGGTGAAAACCAGGTGAGAGGATTGCTGCTTGCAGAATTTGTTTTGATGGTCGGATTAATTTTGATCATACACGGGGGATATCCATGAATACACATTTCTATGTAGAAAACATAGGCACTTGAAGAGCTATATGCTTTTATGCAAAATAATGGTGGCCTAGAGATGTTGGATTACCTTCAAAATGTAGATATTCCAACCACAGAGTGGCCATCAAGAAACCCTTATGTTATCTTTATAGAACATCTGTCAAAAAAGTTGTCCTTAGCTAACGAGAAACCATCCAAAAATGATCAGTAAGATGCAGAATTTGATATGTTTCTTTCCTTTTGTAGTTTTCTTTTCGATAATACTATTCGAATTTGCCAAACATTAGATGAAATCATTTGTTTATAATATTCTATTTAGTTCTGACGTAGCATTCTGAATTAAAACTTAAACTTAAATACTAATCTGAAGCTGTAAAAAGCAGTATTGCAAGTTTTGCTTGCAAACCCCTCAAATACAACATTTTACATCATTTATTCCTTTTTTCAGCATCCCAACATAGTGGCACCGTCGATGACGAACGTGAAGACGCCGAGGACGAGGACGTCCAGACCAGGTGCTGCGTCTGCGACCAGCCCTTCACCGACATAGATAAGTGAGTAGCGACTCATCGCTTCCATCGTAAATGCCAGGAATGGCAGTAAAAACGTGTTCAATTAATAATTCAGGTCGTTACGCCGTTTCGGTGCACGCTTAATTAGTAATTGAGCCGCACTATCAGCGACAGTTTATCGAGAATAATGTTTGTTTATGTGGCGTGCAGAAGCCGGTGATGTACCCGGCGATGTCGGATTTATTATTTACGATTCGTGGCGCTTGGAGCATCATTATGATAATAAATCAATTTATCGATCAACCTCTCCATGAGTTACAATTCAAAAAATTACTATCCAAGGAAAATTGATGAATACAGCAGTACATTGTCCTTATTCATAAAATTTTTAATATCGTGTTTGACAACTGAACTTGACTTATTTTTACTTATTTAAGAAAAAAAGTTGCTTCGGCAAGACGTGTCATTTTTATCCCCAGATTAAGAAAATATAGATAATATAGATGTTCTTTTGATTAAAAATAATTAAAACACTGTCGTTGCTACTAATATTTTTACTGTTGTTCTTCACCGTGTTAGTAAATGTAGCTCATAGTCAAAAATTTGTTTTAACCAGCAGAATCTGTCTCCGTGTTACTTTTATAAGAAGACTTACATACGTTCAGCGCAAACTATGCCCGGAATATTTATTTGCATGTTCCGGCTTTAAATATCTAGGTATTTTTTGGGGAACATTACTTTTTGGGAATGGCTGTAGCAAAGTTCGTCTTAATATTTTGTGAAAGATGAACGTTCACAGTAATTTTATGAGTGAAAAGCAAAGTACTTTATGTATAGATTAAAATACTTTTTTCTCATAACCGTAAATGATCTTGATTTCTTGATTTTACTACTAGTTCATCAAAATTACACGCTCCGCTTACTCCAACAATCTAAAATAAAACTTACCAGGTAAAAAGGTTTAAAGATTGTAAACACTGAAGGTTGCTTTAACCATTGAATATTGCATCCACAATACTGATTTGTTATCATTACTTTCTGCATTCTTCATACAGTAGGTAGAAGCTTCTATTATACCAAAGTAATAAAACACAGAAAAATATCGTGATTAATTGTACAGAACATCTTGATATAATTCACTGAAACTATGACGGTAACTTTGTCCTGATCTACATAGTAAATCTTAGAATTTAGCAGCTTGTTTTAAAGACTGGCTGAAAAAAGACAGTTGTGTAAAGAACTAAGATGCTGTCTAAGTTGTTCATCAATATTTTTTATCGGTTCTCATAATCAGTAGGATTAGAAATAACTGGCGAAATTTTGCATTTCGAAAATACGTTACTTGGACGGGTAATGTTTAATGATTAACAACAGTATTATGTAGAGTAAGCAATTGTAAAACAAATCTCCAACTTCTGTCTAAAGTTGTTCATCGAGCTGTTCATCGATGCCTTTATGCAAAATGAAAGTTCAGTTGTTATGCTTGGCCATCATAGACAATAATGGAAGACATATTTCTTATTATCAAGTAGACTTTATGTCTTAAATACCAAAAAAAAGCAAGCAGTAGAGTAAAATTATCTGCAACTAAATGGGAAATATAAATAACCGTATATAATAGTCCCAATATAACAGACTGAACTAACGTTTAATTTATTTAGACCAGGTACTAGCAGTATTAGTATCACAAAACTCATGTTTTATACTAAAGTGATGTCCAGTACAAAAGTATTAATTCTTAAACTTATTCGAAAAAAATCAGCAGTTTGTCTTGGAATGAATATTTTAGTGAAATAAAAATAAAATATATTTTAACCGATATATCTGAATTGTTGGGCAAACACGTTGCATTAAATTGGGCTAACTTTCCTTTCGGAAAATGCAGGCACTTTTTCGTCTCAGCATGTCGCGTCGCCGGCGTCTGGTTTTAATTTGTACCAAATTAAGTCAAGTTAGAAGAGTGAGGTACACAATTAAATGATTTTTCTATCAGATCATATCAAAACTGTTTGATTTATTAAAGTCTTGTCTTTGAAATTACACGATTCATTCCCCATGTCTTCATGAACTTTACCCTGTTATTATACTTAACACTGACTAATGCATTCGTCCAAACTACTGCAACCCATTAGGCTGATGTCCTGGAGGTGGCGTGTCATTTAGTTATTAGTATTCTTCGATAGTCTGTGAACACCGTCAGCTGTGTGGGCCAATAAAAATGATCAACTGGTGTGAACGGATGCATAATTTATTAATTGACGCATTTTCTTCAAGCGTCCCATGCTCGACGTTTTGAGTAATCAATATGAATATATGGTAATATTACGACGCCAACTTTAATGTACCATCTATTAAAATCTGGTATGGATTTAGACTAGAGACAAAAGTTTTTGGGCTCTCCTTAAACGTGCCTTAAAGGAACAGTTTTTCATATGCTATGAGTACCACATCATATTTAGTTTTAGTGAAACAGTAAAAGTAATCACATAATCGTGAAGTCATCTAAAAAACCAAATATTTACAGATCTCTCTGTTTTTTTTAGACTCGACGACCATCTGATTGTGAAGCACAATTATCGCAAGGACGAATATACTTGTGATTACTGCCCCAAAGCCTACTCCCACAAGCCCTGCCTAATCAAGCATCGAGCACTAGCTCACGGAGAACACAGGAAGTACCACTGTGAAAACTGTACAAAGGTACGTAAAATACCATCATTGGCATCATATTGGATAGGTCCAAGAGTCAAAAGTAAGAAATCAGCTTAATTAAGTGGTAGAACAAAATTGGACCCAATATTGAACCTTGTGGTACCTAATTAGAAATGAACTCTTGGACTTTCCACATCTGCTTCAATAAAATCAACTAAATCCTGAAACTAAAACATCTCATGGACTTTTTGCAGGTTTTTACTGATCCCAGTAATTTACAGAGACATATCAGGCTACATCACGTGGGTGCGAGGTCTCACGCTTGTCCGGAGTGTGGAAAAACCTTCGCCACCTCCTCGGGGTTGAAGCAGCACACGCACATCCACTCGTCGGTGAAGCCGTTCCAGTGCGAAGTTTGCTTCAAGGTCAGCTTTTCACGTTTTAAACGTAGAAGGTTAATTAGCGTATTTTTTATATAGCTCACATTTAGTTCTTAGAAGAGCAACTACAGCAAACCGCATTTCGTCTAAAAAATAACCCTTAAAGGTCTATTGTTTTTCATTTACTTAAATTGTATATTTAAATAAAATTAGACCTCATTTTAAGTAACATAAGGGAAAGCTCTAATACAAATGACTTTGTCTGAAAAGTCAGGAAAAGGCAATAATTATTATTAGCCATATTTGAAAATTGCATCATGTTTATTCTGAAACACCATTACTAAACTATAAACTGACACATTTATATTAATGAAAATGAATCCCGTTATTTAGATTTAAAATATAAATGCTGCAAGAATCTTGAAGGAAAATTCTGGGTGTGTTTCTAGCTCCTGTTTTCCAAACTTTTGGAGAAGTGTCCTTAAACGTACATCTCTTTCCATGTTATAGAGTTTTTGCTCACTGCATTCAAATATCTGGTAATTCTTTGTTGATATTACCTTAAATAGTATTCATGCATCTTAACAGCAAGTGTAATTCTAGGGATGGCATTATTTTTCAAATTTATGGATTTAGCCATGAAACATTAATTGGAGAAATACACTTAAAGGAAGAAACTAACATCTCCTCATATTAATGATTTGAATGATCTTTTAAAGCTTCTTTCTTTTGTTTCTTTTTTCCAAGATTTACTTTACGCATATGATCGCAGGTCTCACAATTTTCTTTTCGTACCTCCTCTCCCCAAAACGCATTCCATAGGGATTTGTACACTCTTACAACTTTTCCTGTCTTCTCATTTATCTCCTTGTCTATTTTCCGGACTCTTCTATGATTGTGCCTAAGTGACTGTAGCTTGATATCTTCTTTTCGTCATTGATATTATCGATGTATTATTTCTGCCGATATTTATTTTAAAGTTAATTCCTTTGTTCAGTTCTTCTTGATATATTTCTAGGTTTTCCTTCTATTTCGGCCACCATGTTGTCCTCAAATAGCAATTTTGTAACTGCAAGAGCAAATGTCCTCAGAGCCATCTTAGCGGAAACTCTGTAAACTAGACAGGCCACGACTGTGGTGGTCACTTGCAACCTACTGCATCGATGGCAATAGAGGAGCACTCTGTTAACTAGAATGAAACGATAATATATGCTCTGGTCAATTCATATGGATCCTGCGACTAGTTTTGTCCTTGTTGGGATTCTTCAGGTCAGAATTCAGAAGAAACTAGTGGCTTTTTTTCATTTGCCATTGCCTAACTTTTACATTTCTTTATAACATCGTCTAAAAGTAAACAATACACAACCGTGTTTTAATCCTACTACTCAACTACCACTCAAATCCGGTTGACTCGACTCTTGATTATGCAGTCTTACCTTGGTCCTTGTTATCCTTGCTGAGGGATTTAATAACTTCTATGATATTCGATTTCACTTTTTATCGTTTCATACACTTTCATCAGATTTCATTTCTTCGTAATCTGTCAAACGCTTTTCTCAGATCTATGAATCATACAATATTTCCTTTCCATTCCTTATACATTTGATTCTTCTGGTGTAATTTCGTTTTAACTCGGGAATTTTCCTTCTGTAGCTTGATTTACTTCTTCTAGTCTTATGTATGATTTGCGTCACTTCCACGTCTAACTTTGTCTTCTTTTTGGCTCATCTCTGTTAGTTGTTCAATTATTTCCTTGTTTGTGGTTAGGACGTTTCCCTCTTTGTCTTTTATATTTTCCTGCAAGTGCCTTTTTTCTTGATGTAACTGTTTTAATGTGCAAGAGAATAGTTTTTTCGAAATATTTTTATTTTCATCTTATGTCTAATGTTTTCCGCTTATTCTTTGCATACATTTTGATTTTATAAAGCACATTAAGTACAGCAATGACAATTTGCGACTTTTCATGATAACAAATTTCCATTTCTGTATAGATTTAATAAATGCTAATATTCATTGTGAAAATTTATTCTCGATTAGGCAAAAAGCTACAAAAATCTTTAAAAGTATCTGGTTTGCAGCAAAACTGTTGATTACATAAATACTCTTCCTTCTTTTCAAATAAAACTTCAAAATTTTCAAAAAGCTATTACAGTTGTCAAAAAGCATAATAAAAGAACGGGAATTTAGTCAAGATTATATACAAAAATGCGCCAGATTCGCAGAGTAGAACTGTCAATCCTGCAGTAATTTCTAAATGTACGTTATTGTTTAAACGTTAAAAAGTTTTAATATCTTATAACTAAAGAAAATGCCGCTAAGGTTTGCGTTAAATATACCATATTTTGAACTTTTGATTTAATCGATAGAAGCTTCATGTGATTACTTTTTCAGGCATACACCCAGTTCTCCAATCTCTGCCGCCACAAACGAATGCACGCCGACTGCCGAATGCAAATCAAGTGCGTCAAGTGCAACCAGTCCTTCTCCACGTTGACTTCGTTGTCCAAACACAAGAAATTCTGCGACTCGACTACCTGTCTTTCAACGTCTCTAAGCACATCTCAGCTGCCCCTTAGTCCAATGGCCGGCAACAATCCCTTTGGCTTGTACAGACCACCAGCTTGTCCCCTCCCATTTTTTCCACCACAATTCGCTCCTTATCCGCCCATGTTCCCTTCTGGACCACCTCCCTCTTTCATAAATCCGCTGATATTTAACCAAATGCAGAAGAGGAAGACGGAGGAGTTCGAAGAAACTCCTCCAATGAAGAAACTTAAAATCGAGAGTCCAGAGCGGGTGTCTCCTGCCAAAGAAAGGTTAACTCCTCCGCGGGTACCTTCTGCTATGGCTAAAGTGAGTCCTCCGACGGCTGAAGAAGCAAATTTAACACCTTCGCCAGCAAGACCAGCTCCGGGCGCAAACGTTTTTAACAACCCAAGGGATCAGTTGGTTAACAACCACAGAGTTGAGGGAGATGATACGGAACATCCTAAAGACTTGTCATCTCGTACAAAGAAAGAATCTTCTCCTAGACCAAGAAGCATTAGCAGTGAAGATGGGGAACAGCCGTTGGACTTGAGCATCACCTCAAAGCGACCGCAATCTGCACCCGTCGAAGAAAAACCGACAGTGATTGAAATTGTCAAGGAAAAGGCGTTGACACCTCCAATAAGACAGATAGAGGAGAAAATTGAAGTCGTGGAGATCAATGATAAACCTGACGAAGACAATAGTGGTTATAACAAATTATCAACTCCCATGGCGTATCCACGACCGATTCACGCACATCCTACCATGTTTATGGAAATGTATCGACATAGTTTCGCCAATTTCCAACAACCACAAGCTAACGACAGATTGCTACCATCTCCTTTCGGACCTCCTCGATTTCCATTCATCAATCACCTCCATCAGCAAAGGAATTTCGACTTGCTCAGACCAAGTCTTCAAAACTTCGCTTCGGTCAAGCCATTTCATGACGTCATGCAGCACCAAGCTCCTGGCAAGATGAAAGATCGTTACGCCTGCAAGTTCTGTGGAAAAGTATTCCCCAGATCAGCGAATTTAACGCGGCATCTTAGAACACACACCGGGGAACAACCGTACAAATGCAGATACTGCGAAAGGTCGTTCAGCATTTCAAGTAACCTTCAGAGGCATGTGAGGAACATCCACAACAAGGAGAAACCCTTCAAGTGTCCTTTGTGCGAGAGATGCTTTGGACAGCAGACCAACTTGGATCGACATCTGAAGAAGCATGAGGCCGATGATGGTAGTGGGGGAGTACCGGTAGCTGATTCACCGGGGAGTAGCAATGAGAATGAGAGGGAAGATGCGTATTTCGACGAAATCAGGAACTTCATGGGGAAGGTGACGTACAGTGGTTCTGAGACGTATAACCAGACGCAGCTTTACACTCCTCCAAGTTCGCATGGCGTCATTGACGTTATCGGGAAGGAGGAAGAGGATTCGGAGAGCTACTCGGACGGAACACCCCCAGAGGACTATTCCACCAGTAAAATAGATGCTTATGAGGCTAAAGTCAAGCACGAGAAGGAAGAGATGCTTAATAATAACGACCAGTCACTCGAGATTTCTACTTAGGACATAGGTGCAGTTTTTCTAGCAGGGTAAATTTGGTAAATGCACTCTGTTTGGTAAACCAGATAATTAACTCTAAGTTTTTTTCTGTAGTAGTAACTAAAATTTACCCTGCAAACTTACGTTTGTGATACCTCAAACTTTCACAATGAGATTATGCTTTAATAATGTTTCAATATACAATATAAGATGCACTAAAGCCTTTGGAAGCTTGATAACATTTGTCACGATTGATGAATGTTGTCAAACACTTCTAAAGTATCCTACATGCCATTATCCACAACCGAATTCGTTACTTAAGGTTTTTAAGAGTTCCTACACTGAATTTGTCAATTTTTGACACAAATAGGCACAGTTTCTTAGCACTATCAAACTGCAACTCACGAGCTGATATTCTTGAAAGGTTTGCCTGTAAATACTTGTAATAAACACATATTCTGTGTGATGTTATCCCGTTTAACGCAAGTTTGTATAACGAGGCCAGCGCTCTGGATACAAATTGTTGTACCATAGATTTTTAGAAGGTAATTTAGCATATTTATATTCAAATATTGGTCTACAAACAGGACTACCACTGTTTACGTACTTAACTTCTGAGAATTGCAGGAATTGTTTGTGTAAAGTTAAAAAAAAACGCAGCCAAAGCTCTAATGAAAGTGTTTGTACAAATTTTATTGTAGACTCGATTTAGTTTTTAAACGTACTAGCTTTAAGTATTATTTTGTTATGTAACAGCGAGTAAAAAAGCTCGGTTTTTATTCACGTGTATCTCAAGTTAGGTACTAATGATTGTAAAACGAAATAATAAATTTATTACAAATACTGAAACGCGTATTTATTTCCTTGTTATTTATAGAGCGCTCATATTTTCATTAAAAATAAATCATCAATGTGTCATTAGACATTTGTGAATAGGAATTTGCTAAGTTCTTGGTAATGCCGTTAACGCTTCAATAATAGAGAGCTAAAGATTTGGCAATTAAGAAACAAATTTAAGTTCAAAAATCGAATCGGGCGATAAGATAGCGATACAAAGAAAACGATAGGCTTTAGAGAAATTGTTTTTACTAAGGTAAATAAAAATTTTAAAGCAAAATCCTGTTGCCATACTTTTGTGTTTAGTTTTTCTAAGCACATGGTAGTTTTACATTAAATAACTGATGTATCAACAGCTATTATTCACTTTTTATTAATTTATTTTATTGTGGTCTACACTACAGGCCCTAGCCCAAATGGCAATAATAATAACACAAGATAAATATGAATGTAAAAGCAAGGTGTTACTAACCATTAAGTATTAAGTATCTTCTTTTATTTTGTTGGAGTTATTTTTTATATATATATATATGTATTTTTTTTTTCTTCTTTTGCTGGTTTACTCCAAATATTAAAACTATATTCTTTTATGCGACGTTTTGGTGGATAATTTTCCACCTTTTTCAAGCTTTTATTATTTTTTCTACTTTATAATACAATTCTGAAATTATAAAACATATATCTTTGATAATGAAATACTATAAAAAATGATAGAATCTAAATTAATTATAATAATTTATTTACCTGTATTATATGTATCATATTCTGTTGTGGTTATTAAAATAATTTTATGCTTTTACTTCTTTTTTGGTTTATTTTTGATTTTGGCAGTGTCACTGTCATGTATTTAATTGAAATTTTTGTAGTTGTTTTTATACACTGTTTCCAAATTTTGAATTTATCGTTTTATTTGGTGGGTTATTTATTTGTTAATTTTAATTATTATTAGATAATATTGTGGTATATACTACTAAGTCCTTCTATATCATTTCTGTTATTTACTGCTTTATTTATGTTTTTCTGTATGTGTATCATTTCTAGTAATAATCTTTTCTGTGTGTGTTTTTCTGTTGTTATTATTTTTGTATTATCGTAGTTGAAATGATGTTGTTTTTCTATTTCATGTTTTCTTAGAGCAGTTTGTTGATTGTTATTGTAATTTTTATGTTGCTTAATTCTTTCTTTTAAATATTGTTTTGTTTGTCCAATGTAAATAAACCAAAAAAGAAGTAAAAGCATAAAATTATTTTAATAACCACAACAGAATATGATACATATAATACAGGTAAATAAATTATTATAATTAATTTAGATTCTATCATTTTTTATAGTATTTCATTATCAAAGATATATGTTTTATAATTTCAGAATTGTATTATAAAGTAGAAAAAATAATAAAAGCTTGAAAAAGGTGGAAAATTATCCACCGAAACGTCGCATAAAAGAATATAGTTTTAATATTTGGAGTAAACCAGCAAAAGAAGAAAAAAAAAATACATATATATATATATAAAAAATAACTCCAACAAAATAAAAGAAGATACAATATAAACAGGAAGGTGAAAATACTGCAACAATGAATTTCTTCGGAAACATAAGAACAATATATGGAAACCAAACTATTCAACTATTGAGAAAATACAACAAGAATAGCAAGAAAGAAGCCAATATGCACAACAGGAAAATTTTTTTACTAAAATGTAGACAACATTCAATTATTCCAAAATTCTTACAGCTTAGATTAAAACATATTACATTTCAATGTAAGTACCTACATTATATGTATCATAAAATAACCAAAGAATATATAAAAAAAGTAATAAACCTATTAATAAAACAAACAATATCAACACATAATAATATTATTAAACAAATAGACCAAATAAAACATAAACTAGCACAGACTTTACCAACAAATATATTACAACAATTTTATAATTCACAAAATATTATCATAAGCAAACATTTCCAAAAAGTAAAAAATAAAAACATTCTAAAACTAAAAACTTTACAACAAATCCAAAATAAACAACCAAAAACAGAGATTCTAAAAAAACAAATAAATGAATCCAAATGGTTTAAAAATATTTCAAATACAAACATTCCTAAAAACATAATTGACATTCTCAAATATGGACAAAACTATGCACTACCAATTTTAACACATAATCAAATACCTACACACAACATTATAACAAATATAGAAACTATAACCAAACACATAGAACCAAATGAAACAAACAATATAAGAAACAAAATAACACAAACCATAACACACCACATAAACAAAATAAAACAAGAAGAAAAAAGACAAAACAATATAAAATTACAAAAACAAATACATATAACGAAACAATTTATTAAAAATAACCAACAAATAACAATTTTAAAACCAGACAAATCTAACATGACACTGGTAATAAACACAACAGAATATGACACAAAAATGAATGACCTACTAAATGACGAAAAAACATATAAAAAAATTGAGAAAGATATTACAAATACTACACAACGTAAAAATAACGAAATAATAAAAAACTGGAAAAACAAAAAATACATCACAGAACAAATTGCTGCACAACTTACAACCTACAATGCACTAGCACCAAAAATTTATGGCCAACCTAAAATACATAAACAAAACATTCCACTACGTCCAATTATTAACAATATACAATCCCCATCATATAAAATATCAAAATTCATAGGCAACATAATCAGTAACATAATAGGTAAAAACAATTACTATATAAAAAACTCTTTTGAATTCAAGAATAAAATTGAAAATTTAAAAATACCAAATAATCATATAATGGTATCATTAGATGTCAAATCCCTTTATACTAACATACCTATTACAGAAATAGAACCATTAATAAACAAAAATTGGAACAAAATAGAAGAATTCACAACAATTCCAAAAGATGAATTAATTAAAGCACTTAAATTTACCATACAAACAAATTATTTCCAATTCAAAAACAATTTTTATATACAACTAGATGGAATGGCAATGGGCAGTCCAATATCTGGCACTATTGCACAACTATATATGGAAGACCTCGAAGAAACAATATTAAACAAGTTAAACTATGTACATTTTTACACACGTTATGTTGACGACTTATTTTTAATAATACCTAATAATAAAACCAATGATGTATTAACATATTTTAACAGTTTTCATAACAAAATTCAATTTACTATTGAAATAGAAAAAAATTACACAATAAATTATCTAGACTTAACTTTAATCAGAGAACACAACAAAATCGTAACAAAATGGTTCAATAAACCTACATCAACAGGAAGATACTTAAACAATGAATCCAACCACCACCCCACACAAAAAAGAAACATAATCAAAAACATTATAAAAAGAGCTATAATATTAACTCATCCAAAACATAGACCAAACATTATAAAAAAAGCACAATATTTCCTAACACAAAATAATTACCCAATAAAACTAATAAAAAGTATAACAAAATCAATCATAATAAATATATATAACAAACATAAATTAAAACAACATCCTATAAAAAATAACACATACGTATCTGTACCTTATATTCCAAAATTATCCCAAAAGATTCAACACATACTCAAACCACACAACATTACAATTTCACATAAACCAATAAATACAACAAAACAATTTTTTACCAAACTAAAAACAAAAACAGCAAAAGAACTAATGACACATACTATTTATAAAATTCCATGTAACAACTGCGACAAAATTTACATTGGACAAACAAAACAATATTTAAAAGAAAGAATTAAGCAACATAAAAATTACAATAACAATCAACAAACTGCTCTAAGAAAACATGAAATAGAAAAACAACATCATTTCAACTACGATAATACAAAAATAATAACAACAGAAAAACACACACAGAAAAGATTATTACTAGAAATGATACACATACAGAAAAACATAAATAAAGCAGTAAATAACAGAAATGATATAGAAGGACTTAGTAGTATATACCACAATATTATCTAATAATAATTAAAATTAACAAATAAATAACCCACCAAATAAAACGATAAATTCAAAATTTGGAAACAGTGTATAAAAACAACTACAAAAATTTCAATTAAATACATGACAGTGACACTGCCAAAATCAAAAATAAACCAAAAAAGAAGTAAAAGCATAAAATTATTTTAATAACCACAACAGAATATGATACATATAATACAGGTAAATAAATTATTATAATTAATTTAGATTCTATCATTTTTTATAGTATTTCATTATCAAAGATATATGTTTTATAATTTCAGAATTGTATTATAAAGTAGAAAAAATAATAAAAGCTTGAAAAAGGTGGAAAATTATCCACCGAAACGTCGCATAAAAGAATATAGTTTTAATATTTGGAGTAAACCAGCAAAAGAAGAAAAAAAATACATATATATATATATAAAAAATAACTCCAACAAAATAAAAGAAGATACAATATAAACAGGAAGGTGAAAATACTGCAACAATGAATTTCTTCGGAAACATAAGAACAATATATGGAAACCAAACTATTCAACTATTGAGAAAATACAACAAGAATAGCAAGAAAGAAGCCAATATGCACAACAGGAAAATTTTTTTACTAAAATGTAGACAACATTCAATTATTCCAAAATTCTTACAGCTTAGATTAAAACATATTACATTTCAATGTAAGTACCTACATTATATGTATCATAAAATAACCAAAGAATATATAAAAAAAGTAATAAACCTATTAATAAAACAAACAATATCAACACATAATAATATTATTAAACAAATAGACCAAATAAAACATAAACTAGCACAGACTTTACCAACAAATATATTACAACAATTTTATAATTCACAAAATATTATCATAAGCAAACATTTCCAAAAAGTAAAAAATAAAAACATTCTAAAACTAAAAACTTTACAACAAATCCAAAATAAACAACCAAAAACAGAGATTCTAAAAAAACAAATAAATGAATCCAAATGGTTTAAAAATATTTCAAATACAAACATTCCTAAAAACATAATTGACATTCTCAAATATGGACAAAACTATGCACTACCAATTTTAACACATAATCAAATACCTACACACAACATTATAACAAATATAGAAACTATAACCAAACACATAGAACCAAATGAAACAAACAATATAAGAAACAAAATAACACAAACCATAACACACCACATAAACAAAATAAAACAAGAAGAAAAAAGACAAAACAATATAAAATTACAAAAACAAATACATATAACGAAACAATTTATTAAAAATAACCAACAAATAACAATTTTAAAACCAGACAAATCTAACATGACACTGGTAATAAACACAACAGAATATGACACAAAAATGAATGACCTACTAAATGACGAAAAAACATATAAAAAAATTGAGAAAGATATTACAAATACTACACAACGTAAAAATAACGAAATAATAAAAAACTGGAAAAACAAAAAATACATCACAGAACAAATTGCTGCACAACTTACAACCTACAATGCACTAGCACCAAAAATTTATGGCCAACCTAAAATACATAAACAAAACATTCCACTACGTCCAATTATTAACAATATACAATCCCCATCATATAAAATATCAAAATTCATAGGCAACATAATCAGTAACATAATAGGTAAAAACAATTACTATATAAAAAACTCTTTTGAATTCAAGAATAAAATTGAAAATTTAAAAATACCAAATAATCATATAATGGTATCATTAGATGTCAAATCCCTTTATACTAACATACCTATTACAGAAATAGAACCATTAATAAACAAAAATTGGAACAAAATAGAAGAATTCACAACAATTCCAAAAGATGAATTAATTAAAGCACTTAAATTTACCATACAAACAAATTATTTCCAATTCAAAAACAATTTTTATATACAACTAGATGGAATGGCAATGGGCAGTCCAATATCTGGCACTATTGCACAACTATATATGGAAGACCTCGAAGAAACAATATTAAACAAGTTAAACTATGTACATTTTTACACACGTTATGTTGACGACTTATTTTTAATAATACCTAATAATAAAACCAATGATGTATTAACATATTTTAACAGTTTTCATAACAAAATTCAATTTACTATTGAAATAGAAAAAAATTACACAATAAATTATCTAGACTTAACTTTAATCAGAGAACACAACAAAATCGTAACAAAATGGTTCAATAAACCTACATCAACAGGAAGATACTTAAACAATGAATCCAACCACCACCCCACACAAAAAAGAAACATAATCAAAAACATTATAAAAAGAGCTATAATATTAACTCATCCAAAACATAGACCAAACATTATAAAAAAAGCACAATATTTCCTAACACAAAATAATTACCCAATAAAACTAATAAAAAGTATAACAAAATCAATCATAATAAATATATATAACAAACATAAATTAAAACAACATCCTATAAAAAATAACACATACGTATCTGTACCTTATATTCCAAAATTATCCCAAAAGATTCAACACATACTCAAACCACACAACATTACAATTTCACATAAACCAATAAATACAACAAAACAATTTTTTACCAAACTAAAAACAAAAACAGCAAAAGAACTAATGACACATACTATTTATAAAATTCCATGTAACAACTGCGACAAAATTTACATTGGACAAACAAAACAATATTTAAAAGAAAGAATTAAGCAACATAAAAATTACAATAACAATCAACAAACTGCTCTAAGAAAACATGAAATAGAAAAACAACATCATTTCAACTACGATAATACAAAAATAATAACAACAGAAAAACACACACAGAAAAGATTATTACTAGAAATGATACACATACAGAAAAACATAAATAAAGCAGTAAATAACAGAAATGATATAGAAGGACTTAGTAGTATATACCACAATATTATCTAATAATAATTAAAATTAACAAATAAATAACCCACCAAATAAAACGATAAATTCAAAATTTGGAAACAGTGTATAAAAACAACTACAAAAATTTCAATTAAATACATGACAGTGACACTGCCAAAATCAAAAATAAACCAAAAAAGAAGTAAAAGCATAAAATTATTTTAATAACCACAACAGAATATGATACATATAATACAGGTAAATAAATTATTATAATTAATTTAGATTCTATCATTTTTTATAGTATTTCATTATCAAAGATATATGTTTTATAATTTCAGAATTGTATTATAAAGTAGAAAAAATAATAAAAGCTTGAAAAAGGTGGAAAATTATCCACCGAAACGTCGCATAAAAGAATATAGTTTTAATATTTGGAGTAAACCAGCAAAAGAAGAAAAAAAAAATACATATATATTAAGTATTAAGTGTATGCAGCCATATAGTTTCTTTTGCACTAACCTTAAATTTGTTAATTAAATGGAGATATGACAGAAAACCGTATTGTACATATTTGCACCTCTGTCACAGACAAGAAGAGAACGAGACCATAAGGTAGTGCAGTGTATGTGACGTATTATGTATTTATATTCTGTGTTGATACTCTGGGAACTTTTAACCAGATCCTACACAGCACGGAACTGTCGGTGAAAATAGTCAAAAGAAATAACAATACAGTCAAAATTCATATTCCATAAAAAAACTTTACGAAATTCGACTGCTGTCTTTCAGATCTACCTATATAATAGTCATATATTATATCTATATTATATTATATATCTGTAGCATTTTATCAGAATACTACCGATATGGTTGTTAGAGCTTAATTTAATATCGAATAAGATACCCAGATTAAGTTTACCAAGGGATGTTTGCAACCTAATGCGTTATTTGATCACAATCGCATAATGGAATTCCAACCCCATATAAATAGACTTAAACAAATTTTCTACATTTAAAGTCCAATAATCTTAATGCTTAATTTTCAGTTATTTAACGCAGATCTTAATTAAAATTCAAAACAATATCCTTATCTTTGATATTCATTTCTAATACAAACAAATAAAAACATATGGTACCAATCTGGTTCTGTACACATATTCTTCATAGACAACATAGGTATTCTATACATTTTTTCCAATCGACGTCAACGGTTGCTTTGTATAATTTCCGTAGCAGTCATCATCAAAATTAATGCTTAAGAAGAATAACAAAACTAGTTTTTGCAAAAACGTACAAATAACGCATACGCCAACAAAAACGATTGGTAGATGTAACTAAATAACTTTTCTTCTATTTTGCTTCAAACGGTTCAGTTGTGCAAGCTTGTTATTACTTATTAGTTTAAAATACTGTATTTGAAATACTATTATAGAATTTACCTTAAATAAAGATGCTGTTTAAATGAAATTAAACAGTTTAATATTCTATTAAAAATAGTTCAATTCATACTAATTTGCTCCCCATGTAGTTCATTAGTTCAATTCCAATTCAACTGCACTGATGAGCTATAATGATAGCGAAATAGATCTATCTGCAGTTGATTGTGGTGCAGACAGCACAGCATAGACATGCATTTTTATTCTAACCTACAATTACTTTTACACGGTTATTTATATTTGGACAACAATAAACTAGCGTAGAAAATCTTGATACTGAAGGTTTTGAAGAGGATGATGAAGTATTTAAGAATAAATGTACGAAACATTTTGCAAGTTTGATGAAGAAGATCATATTTAAGAGGCAAAAAATAATCATCAACTACAAGAAGAAATTGGGATTCTGACACAAAAATTTGGCATTTCTTTAAATAAATTAAAAGCATCTTATGTAAGATATCATGGAAAAAGTCGGAAAGGTAATTTGCCACAACGTGTACTAAAATAGTTTCGTCTGTCTTCTTCTTTTTTGTTTAGATTTTGTGCACCAGAATGTGAGGAAGGTTTTGAAAGAACAGAGTGAACTTTTCCGAAATGTATTTAGACGTCTTGTTAGAGGTTTCCTTAAAATGTACCGGGCTTCCAGTACACGGGTGGAGACTATTGAAATATTATTTAATCTTAACAGAATTGAATGAATTGTTGATGGTGATGTACCGAAGGCAATAAGGGACAACAATAAGCTGTGGAAAGTTAGACTATTAGCAGAAGAATTTTTAAGTTGTCACTAACTTATGCAAAGTGAACCGGTTTGTACCCGGGTTAGTTTTGGATTTTGATATTTGTGATGTTGGCTTAGGTGTTGAGCTATCAACTGTTATGCGGATATCAAAATCCTGGTGCATATATGTATATTTTGATCGTGATTTCACAACCATTCCACAGAGAGAGAGAGAGAGAGAGAGAGATACAGATTCCCCAACAGCATATCATAAAACATTACCAATGAATCCATGAGAGGTAGTGATTTGATTGATAGCTACTAGCGAATCTCCACAAGAACTAAATGAAACAGTTAAAACAATTTTGGACCTTGATCATTTGGCAGTAGCAAATTCTCTGATTTTGTGTCGTAGAATTAATTATTGGTGGCAAAAAAGTGTTTTAATTTTTAGCTACTACTACACCCATTACTATCACAAGGAGTCGGACCAAAGCTTTATTATGAAAATGAAGTTGTATTTGACAACAAAAAGCAATCATGTAGGGTATCCTACAACACCGTTAACTCCAGCAAGACAGCGAAAAGAGCATTTACCCAAACTAGCCAAGATAAAGAATTCCATGACGTGACAATTCTCAAACTGCAAAAAGGAAACAAAATTCAATTGCAAAACTTGCTAATAGTTAAGTTAACAAATAAACATTCATAGTGCCTTTAACATTTGTACGATTTACGTTGAAACCATATTTGTTTCACAATTTTTTTTAATGAACACTATCAATTGTATTTTGAAAAACCTTATAGATAGATGTTATGCATGTGAACAGCCTAACTTAAAAAGTCTTCACTTGGAGTTTTAGGGTTTTTACCAAGATATTATAAGTAACTGGCCAACAAAAGAAAAGGACCAAAACAAATGATAATAATACTCACCTAAAGTTTGAAGCGTCAATTATATCTAATTTCAGAATTTTAGAAATATATAGGTTTTAGTTTCAATAGAGTATTTTAAGGTGATGATAATGATATTCTTCCTTTGAGCTAAACTTATTGTAGAAGGGTACTTTTTTATGTAAATATTTCAATAATCTGTCAAAAAAGGAAAACAAGACACATAAGAACATACATACACACGTCATTTCTAATCAGAAATTTGTAAGGTTTTTTACTGGTTAAAGTTATTAAATTAAACACATAGTTTTTTATGTCTCGTACAATTTTTCAAAAATTACATATTTAATTTTTTAAATTAATTAGCGATTGAAGAACAATCAGTGCCGTTTACAACGGTTTTCCAAGGATCACGTTGTAGATGTAACTGCCAATTATTTTCAAAGAGGAATTTTTCAATTTAGGATGGTTAGGTAACCAACTAAAAATACAAGTCGCTTTTGCAATTTATTGCCAACCGCCGAATGTAAGACGTTTCACTCCAACAATGCACTTTTTATCTGTGCGTATGGAATCTTACAACGAAGTGTGAAACAGCCTCTTTGTGTACGTGTAGGAAATGCATGTTTGGCCTACCGCAAAAACTCGAACGAGCTGCTGTCTCAATTTAAGGTCCGTTTATAGAAAACTGCAAAGAACCGATCGATCCAGTTTGAAAATAAAAGAAGACTAATGCAATTCCAGCTTCTGCCGATAGAAACAGAAAAACGAACTAACGTGGGTGAAAAACGTTGATACTATAACTGCAGATTTCACAGTTGTTAAGGTAGCGCTGGCGTTACGGTTTTTAGTTGTTGGGTGGCTATTACACATGTTAGTGATGCATTTTCTATTATTTACTTTAAGCATTAGTATAAAACATAAGTGTGTGAAAATATAGGAATGTGAGACTTGCAGTGTAAGGTAAGCAATATTAATGTGATCGAAATAAAACTTACCAGAACATCCTTCGCAGCAGCATTCCGCCACATTGAATGAAGTAAGAAGTGAATGTCATCTGAAAATAATAGAAAACAAAGTTATAATTACAACTTATTCATGACAGTAAAACGCTTTTCTAAGTTTATAGCAGTAAATGTGTTGTACCTAAGGATCAAGCTTTCACTTGTAGAGTTAAAGTTAAAAAATATTATATTTTTACTTAAATCAGAGAGGAACTACTAGTAAACGACATAATGGACTCACAATGTAATTATTGCTCATTTTTAGCAAGTAAGAAAAGCATTAATGGATAAATATTCAAGATGATGATAGTACGTGCCACTTATCTTTTACACCTACTTTGATAAATACCTACCTAGACGAAGCTGGGTAATTTTTTTTAATTGAGCTCCTTTTGGGATCGCTAACGTACCCCAGTATTTAAGCATATCATCAAGACGTGAGCTCTCCTTAACCGGATGCTGCAGTGTATTTCAATGATATTAAGGCTGATTTTTTTAAAATTCTTCTGAAGCCTTTGTACAAATTTGATTTTATTTATAGGGCAACGTAAGTTACTGTAACAGTTGTGACTCCCAGCTAATAAATTACTTTATTATAAATAAATACTAAATTTGTATAAGCATGCGTGTGTGCTATTTTGCAAACAACGAACACTAGAGCCGCGACTAGTTTTGAAACGAATTCAGAAAAAACCAAGGTTTGTGTGCCATTTTATAAAGAATAAAATAAATCATGGAATAAATTTGATGTTGCCTGATGACACACTGATGATTCATTAGTGGCAAAGTTGTGCGAAAGATCATACATCCGGAACGATACTTATCCTAGCAAGCAAAACAGGAAGCTTTTGAAGTATATGTAATTGATGACTTACAAAATACAAACGGGTTTCGCAGCATCAAAACAAATATAGGCAAGAGGTTTACGGCCATTTACCTGAGCTTCTTAAATATCGATGTCCACTGCTAGAGGCCACACCATTTTAGGGTAAGAAAGAAAAGAACGAATACTTTTTCAAAATAATGGGGTGTAGTAATAAACAAACACATAGAAATTAACCGTAACCGTGCACATTCTGCAGATTTTCTATAAACGTATTTTTCACATTGTTGATCATGACTTGGGTATGAGCAAGCAAGATGCTTGAATGTTGATAAGAAACGCATCTAAACGTCAACGTTAATACTGTCCACGGCAGGGTCTCTTCATACTTTTTGCAAAGGCCTGCCAATATGGACCAAACAATGGCAATTCTAAGCGACCAAAAAAAGGTGATTTTCAAAAATCAAGACAGTTTAGGACAAAGATGGCATAATTATAACTGTATGGAAAACTTGCCGCAGCCAATGGTTTTCTCTTTTTGGTACACAACAGGTTTGCACTTCACTAAACTGACTTTTTTTCAATTGTGTTTCAACAATTTAAAATATTATACATGTTAAGTTCAGCGATTTGGTCGTTTTATTTTGTAGAACATTAATTAATTTACAGTCAGTGTTTATATATCATTTATAATTACACTATTCATCAGTTTAGTCCTCGTATTAGTGTAGTTTTAAAGTAAACAATATATCATATAAGTACCTATCCGCTTTTCAATAATTATTATTATGGCATGTTAATGAGCACATTTTTCTACTAAGCAGTATGCAGAAATCTTAAACGTAACATTAGTATAATGCTTGATTCAGAGGCATCAATTAATACAGTAGATTCTTTATAGTATAGGGTTTCGCATATATTAAAGACTATTTAACGCTTTTGGTTCATACAATTAGAAGTGTTGTACATAAAGCTTATTGTATAAACATCGGTGTATTTTCTATGATCATACCAAGTTTAGTTGTTATCTATCTTACTCATTATTAGATTGGATACCCTCCTAAATTGATTTAAGTTCATTCATCCAGTACAAGGCTATGTAGTGTTGTGCCTACWGTGTGTGTAGTGTGGTATTCAACAAAAGGGGCTGAATGTGTATGGTATCATGGGTATAATTTTATATCGTTTCTCCTTTCCAAGGGTGTCTGAACGACAGAAATAATCACTACCGGTTTCATTATGCAGGGTGTCTCACGTGTTTTTTCTGTACTTCCTGTAAATAAACCTTCTGCCTTGGTCAATTCACCCTACGCCTAGTTTCGCCCTGCTGGAGCTCATCAGGCAGGGGTAGAGAGCAAATTGGCCAAAGTAGACCGTCGGTTTTAACCACGACGGATGGAGTGATGAATAAGAGAATATGAAGTCAGATGCCCTCAGTGCTATCCAAGCGGAACTCTGCGAGCTATGCGGCCTATAAATTACAGACATCGACCTAGTGCAGGTTCCTATCGATGGCATCGAATATAAGCCGCCTAGTTCGCAGAGTTCCACTTAGATGGCACTGAGGGCATTTTCCCTCATATTTTTCTATTCATCACTCCATCAGTCGCGGTTAAAGCCGATGGTTTGCTTTGGCCAGTTGGCTCTCTACCCCTGCCTGATGAGCCCCAGGTCGAAACTAATCGTAGGGTGAATTTACCAGGGCAGAAGATTTAYTTAAATCATCTCACTATCGAAGCATTATCCGACGCCATCGATAGGAACCTGCGCTAGGTCGATGTCTGTGATCTATAGACCGCCTAGCTCGCAGAGTTCCACTTAGATAGCACAGAGGGCATCTGCCATCATATTCTCCCATGCGAGGAAATGCTATACCCCGAACTAATCCATATTACTTGCGTGTGAATCTTAAAATTGTTATCAAGTATGGCGGATATTCGGTTAAATCGAAAATGCACACCAGTTTTGTTATTTAAATGGGACACCCTGTATATTATTGCACCTTTATTATTATTATGAAACATTAGTTTCACTTTTAACAGTATCAATCATCTATCCTAAGCTGGTTTGGGATTATGTTTTATTTTGTGCAAAAGGCCGTTTGCTGTGCTTAAAAACGCAAATATCTAATAAAAAGATATCGCAGTTCAGCTTTCGCAGTTTAATAGTACTTAGAAGGAAAATTTTTTATATTCTCTCTTCAATTATTGCTACAAATACAGAAAGCAGTCTAGGCAAATTTAATGAGGGATAACATGATTTTTTTAATATAACGGTACAAATATTTTTACGCAGTAAGATGCAGAATTAGAGTCTCTTTCATGTTTTCGAGAAATTTGCCAAAAAGTGGGCTTTCCATGTCTTCCATGGATATCACTTTGTAAATAATTAAGTAAAATTTTCTGCTTCGGATTTCGTCGTACCAACTGAACAGTCAGAATATGGCACAATCCTAAGGTCTTCCCAAGGATACTGTTCCAAATGCCAATTATCAGAGCAATTACTAACTGTGCACAGGCTTAATTTTAATTAAATTATGTGTTATATTAATAAAAGAACAATAACAATAGAAAAACAAAACGATAACAACAAAGAAAAAGGTGCAGTATCATATAAATTAATACTCATGGATAAGCAGGTTGCATTATAAATGCTGATCCATCTTTCTTGCAAACGCAACTGAATCCTGCCTGAACTGAAAGATGCCGTCCATATTAGCGAGCTCATCTAACAACACCTCTTGAAATGCTAAAGGAAGAATCAAGAATATTCCATGCTTGGCTAAAAAAAATGCAGGTACACTTGTTCGCTAAGGTGGCCATTGAAAAAGAGAAGACCTATAAGGTGAAAAATTGTACTATTCTCCGGACCTATCAACAGCAGATTGTTTTTTTGCTCCCGCTAGTTTAGACTAAGACAAAGAATGTGCAAATCTTGAAGATTACGCTGAATTCGCACCTATCTTTAACAGCACCGCTCGTAAATGACATTGTGACGCTCTAGGTGTACATATCGGAGTTCCGGCACTTTCCCTTGGGCGTGGCGGTACGCGGTGGCGCAACTGTACCGGCGATGTGTATTTTATGCCGATCGCCCCTGTTATAAAACTGTATAATGTGTAACGGAGTCCGCTACCGACAACAATCGAACGTCACGACCTTCCGACGCCTGCCGCGACCAGGCCATTGTTCACAGGCCGAGAAAAAATGCGCACACAAATTAACAGCGTTCCCACCTGAAATAATTAACGACGCCGGAGTTGAGGCGGACAATTATGTTACACTGTGTTTAGATGAATGTAATATCCTGTAGTGGACAAATAGGTTGCTGGCTGAGGATTGTACCGTCGGTCGCAAGACGCACGTAAAAGAAGCATCCTAACGTTATGTTAATGCATCCAGTTTGAAGACTTGGCAAGATTTTCTTTGTTGAACTTATAATTTAGAATGTCCAGTTCATTAGGAAGACGGCTTTGAAGGTAAAAGTCAAATCAATAAATGCGTATATTTGAAAAACTGTTTTGTAACCGACATTTTCTTTAAACGACGAAAAAGCGCAGAAATCGTCAGTCGGTAAAAATAGTATTACTTGCTAAGACAGAATGATTAGCAACCGACGTAATTGGTGTTAAGTAAAACCCAAGTTAATTAATTTGTGGATTGCTTAAGCGGTTACGCAAAATGGTGGAGGCGCCGAATTACACAGCAACTTGAGTAGAAGCTTTAAAATCACATGGAGTTCTTCACTATTCGTGTGTGCACATACCTACATCTAATGCTTATAAAGGCAAGAAGAAAATGAACAATGCATTATGAGTGAACCATTTTAAGGAGGTGGCTTTCTCGCCTAAACGATAAGTTAAGTCGATTACCTAATTGCTCCAATTACATTACTTCATATTGTGTATTAACATTCTAGTATATATACTGACTGGTATAGAAATAAGGACACTTATAATACTTGTCTCATTTGTCTTAGACATTTGGTTCTAACAAACTGCTTAATCTTTAGAGGTTGCTTGGGGAACAGTGGATTACGGAACACGGAAGGGTTATTAGGAGGAGTACAGTTTTTTGCCGATTCATTAACTATCGGCATAAGCAACTGGAGTGGTGTAGAGAAAGGGCACAGTAGTCCTTTGGGTACACATGAACACAGTGGAAAACGAGATGGTCAGTTTTGGGCGGAAAGGAATGTGTTGGAGGTTTGCTTGTGACAGCAGGTTATCCAGTAAAAAAATGTAACCATCATACGTGTTATTCAACTTTAGGACTCTAGCAAAAACAACTTTTTCACCGCACGACTACATGCAGCCGGAGTAACTTCGGACTACTGTAGCAAAGCCGGCTAGCTAGGGGTGGTAGGTCTCCGGTGTTTAAATTAAAAACAGTCTTCAGTTAGGAGACGGTTATATTTCTTTCCTCATGTGCAGTGACTCTAAAAACTGTTGAACACAAGGTTACATATTACTACAGATAATTATTAATAAATAATTACAATCTCACCTGTTACCAGGATTATTATTGAACAAGAAATATATTTGTAACAATAATCGGCTCCACGGGCTAACAATTTCCGAGAGCTCACTTCCTCCGGCAACACACAATACTAGTGAAACTAAACGTCGCTCGCGTGTGCGCGATCAGTTCTGGCATACACAAAAAACCTCAAAGATAAATAGCAGTAAAGAGTACTGTCTGATATACATTTATTATGCTTCATCCGCCTCCTAACTATTTTGAATTTGGGACCACACAATAAACCCAAATGAAAAAAGTTCTATAGTATTTAAAACAATAAGTAACCTATATTCCTCATTCTTCACTAGGGTGATATAACTTAAGATGACTCGCGTGAAATATTCCACGTTCTTTCTTAGTGTCTAATCCCTCCAAAACATAAGTGGCATCTCTAACCTGCTTTTTTATTTTAAACGGCCCTTCAAAAAGCAAAAGAAGTTTTTTCGTCTCTGCGTCAATACTCGAACTAGTGTTATTAGCCCGTAACAAAACTAAATCCCCTTCACGAAAATGACGATACGGTCTTCCCGGATTGCATAAAGCACGGCGCGCGGCCTTACCCTCCAGACTGGCCTTAGCCAGAAAAAGTCTCTGTTCATGAAGTAATCCTTCGGCCACAGGATAGTTACATACCTCCCGAACAAGCGAAACGGGCGGTCTTCCCAGATGCAGTTCCCTGGGGGTGAACCCGGTGGATTCGTGGACCACGGAATTCATAATATCCCCGAAACGTTTTACGTAATTGGCCCAAGCCGTGTGTTTATTATAACAATAGGTCCGAAACAATCGTGACAGTTCCCGCATGTATCGCTCGACCGGATTAGCTTGCGGATGACGTACCGAGGTGAATATTGTTTTCACATCGTGCTCACGCAAGGTGTCAATCCATTTTTTTTGATTTGAACTGGCTTCCCTGGTCAGTCAAAATTTTTTCTGGTTTGCCAAACTCTGGAAAATAATTTTTTATTAACCGATTGAGAATAGCACTCGTGGTAGCTTTTTTCAGCGGATACAATGCTAAATGTTTTGTAAAAAGGTCTACACCAACGCACAAGTACCGTACTCCGCCCTTAGATTTCGGTAAAGGCMCATACAAAWYTAGGGAAAGAATCTCGTTTCTCCGGCTCACCTCGATAGGTTTTATAGGAGGCGATGGCAATGCGGAGGATTTGGCCTTTTGGAAGATTTCGCACCGCTTTAACACTCGTTTCACGTCGCTAAACATATTTTGCCACCAAAAATCATGCTTTAGAGCACACCAGGTCTTGAAAACACCAAAATGGCCCAAGGCATTATGATACTGAACAATACAATCAGTTACTAGACTTTTAGGTATGCATAGAAGATAAGGATCTTCCTGTGATTGGCGTAAATACAAAATACCCTCATGAATGGCGAACTTTGTTATTTCCCCGGATGCTGTTAACTTGTATAGCTTTTGTAATTTGCTGTCTGCGGCCTGCAGTTCCCGAATTCTTTTTATTTTGTCCCTGAATTGCGGTTCCACTAAAGATAACGGCAAGATTTTAAAACAGCGATTACTAGGAGATGACAATCGATAATCTGGATATCTAGAGAGAGCGTCTGCCACAATATTCGACGGCCCCGGTATATAGTTAACTTCGAAATCAAATTCCTGTAGCGCCAACGCCCATCTAGTTACTCTAGGAGTCAATAACCTACAAGTTTTTATATACATAAGTGCCTTATTGTCCGTCAATATCGTAAAGTTATTACCCAGAAGAAATGTACGCCACTTTTGGAGAGCCCACACGACCGCTAATACTTCTTTTTCGTAAGCTCCGTAATTTCTTTCGCGATCAAGCAATAATCGACTTGCATAAGCAACTACGCATTTATTTTTGTCTTGATACTGAAACAGTTGCGCTCCAATACCATAATCTGACGCGTCTGTTTGCACATAAAACCGTAAGCTATAATCCGGGTGATATAAAAGTGTAGCTTCTTTAATTTTTTGTTTAAGAATCTCGAACGAACGCTGTTGCTCGGATGACCATTTCCAACGTTCCTTTTTTCTTAGTAACCGCGTAAGTGGCTCCGCAGCAGCAGCGAAGTTCTCACAAAATCCGCGATCGTAATTACAGAGACCCAAAAACGCTTTAATACCTTTAGTGTCTGTTGGAGTTTTAAAGTTAATAACGGCCCGAACTCTTTCCGGATCTGGTTGTACGCCTTGTGTATTTAAAATATACCCGAGATAATTCAGCCGATCTTGAAAAAAATTACATTTATTGAATTTAAGTGTCAATCCCGCCTCCTGCAATCGCTGGAGTACTCTTTTCAAGTGCCACAGATGTTGCTCTACTGTTTCTGACAGAATTAATAGATCGTCTACATACGCAACAACAAAGCTTTCGAATTCTGGGCCCAAAATGTACGATAAGCATCGTGAAAACGTGGCAACAGCGTTACAAAGGCCATACGGTAATTTTTTAAATTGATATGACTTATTATCTATTAAAAATCCCGTGTATTTCCTGTCTTGTTGCCTTATTGGGATTTGCCAGTATCCCGCTGTAAGATCTAGCGTACTTTTAAAACGCGCATTCGAAATCGACTTTAAAATATCGTCTACAGGTCGCGGTGATTCATGATCTTTGACAGTTACCTGATTAAGCCTCCTTGCATCTAAACAAACCCGTACACTACCATCCCTTTTACCAGTTACTACTAGCGGATTTATGTAAGGTGTTGATGCACGTTCGATCACATCCCATGCCTCCATTTTATTAATTTGCTGCATCACCGATTCGCGATGTTTGTGCGCTATCGGGTATTGCCGTACCTTAAAAAGCGTTGTATCTGTTAAATCAATTCGGTGCTCATATGCAGTTGTAAAGCCTGGTTGATCTGAAAACACCTGCTTATGATTTTCTAATATATTTCTAAATTGCTGTTTCTGAGATGCAGATAAAACACTTAAATCATCAATAAAGTTTAGCGTTAATGTACTATTTTGCTGCGAGATATCTTCTGAATTAAATAATATCGTATCATGTTGACCCGTTCCTATAACCCGCAAATTTAGATTTTCAGTAATTCCAGCAAGTTCATGGCATGTTTGCGCCTCCTGAACTTCAATTACTTTGCCGTTGTTACTCAATGCAATATGTCTAAGTTTTAAATCAATTACTGCCTCAGCTGATCGCAAAAAATCCGCTCCCAGGATAATGGGATATATTAAATCTGACACAATAAGAAATTCCTGAGTAAAAGGCTGGGAATTAATAGCAAAATTAACTAAAATTTGATGCGTGATGCGCCTTTGTTTCATGCGAAACGCACCCGTTATCCGTACCCCGGTTACCGGAAAAACTGGAAACTCATTGCTCTCAATTTGGCCAAATACTTCCCCTGATAAAGCCGAAATTTCAGAACCAGTGTCAATTAATGCAGGAAATTCCTTGCCGGTTATTTTGATAACAATGATGGGAGACCTAGTTTCGCGGAAAACCGAGTGGTAAAAGTTACATGTTTCGTCTAATAAGTCATCTACCGGGTAATTTTGAATAATTGTGGCCCTTTTAGCACCGAAATTTCCCACCGAGCCTAGTGGGTGTGCTTTACTTCGTTTCCCTCATCATCCCTGACGTGATCCTCCACGCTTGTTCCTGAAGCTCCGTCTACGCTTATTGTTGAAACTGATTTAATAGTACCATTACTGCGAGAGTGATAACGTGGAGAATAACCTCGAGACTGAACCGGGTTTTCCAATACTGAGCTTTTTCTTTTTTCAGCCTTGCTATAATAGTCAGCCTGTTGCAAGACTGCTAAAGCGTCGGTATAACCTACCTGGTTACACAGAGCGTACGGCGGCTCGTGTGGTTGTCTGGAGAGCGGGGTGGGCTCGTTATTAAAATAGAAAATAAATTGGGCGCCAATTGATTGTTAAAAAAAAATGGTAGCATGCACACATTGACCAACCAATAAATCAAAAAAAAAAAAGCTGTGTGCTAAAGTTATATATATTGAAATCAAGTTTGACAGATTTGAGCAATGATGTTGTACAAAACGGAGCTAGAGCCCATACGTATGGTTTCCTCACACTCAAGATTTTAACTTAGATGTTTAATGCGAAAATGACTTTAAATTGATATTTTGGATAATAAATAAAGAATATACGATAATAGCTTTCACTTAGCTGGAACCTAAGCCGGTGGGGATTCCTTCACGTGATCGCTTTGTGGCCTGTAGTGCACCTGACTTGGCAACTTCCAGAAAAAAGGACCTCTAAAGTGGTTTTCTGATTTTGAGCTCTATCCTGACTTTGAAGCTTCTCCTGGACTTTGACTTGGAGTTTTAGCCTTCTCCTAATTTTGAGGCTTCTCCTGACTCTGAGGCCTGTGTTAAGTACGTACAGCGAAACGTTAGGAATGCAAAATTTTAAGTGAGAGTAAAAAAAAAAGATATATACCTGTGTTGGTGTGCGGCCTCGTTAGTGCTCTGGCTGTGGCTTGTATACTTGCAATGTACGTCGCGTCAAAGATTCAGAGATTGCAAATTGCCGGTATATTTTGACGTTTTCGACTTAATTTATAACAATTTAGCAAGCTGCTCAGAGATAAACGTGTGAAACGCACGTAGCCACTTTTATCAATGTCCCACTAGTCCCGAATAAAAATTGTTACAAGAAAAGTTATAAGAAATATATTGAGAGTTCTGTGAACAGATGGCGCGTGCTGGTACTTTAATGAATATTACTAGCGCCGGTAAAAGTGCACGCTACACCATCCCCCTCCAACAAAAAAAAAGGGACTACTAGGAAGGACCTTTTTTAATACCTGAACGAGAACTAATTAATTTAAAGGCCAGAAGAACAAGATAGTAATACCCAACCCCTGCGGTACAATCAAACTTATGAAATCCCAGGTAAATTTTGATTCTGGACTTAGCCAGGGAACCCGCATGCCCCCAGAGGGTTACGATCCCCCCAAACGGAAAACCAACATAAACAAAAATCCCCACCCCGTTAACAACCGAAACCCACCCGAAAAAGACCAGAAGAAACGCGGACCCAAACAAAAAAAGTGACAAGGGAGCTTTGGAGAGACGCACAGAGGCCAATCAGTCTCGACAGCAGCGCGAACCGGGCTCAGACAGACCGCAAGGGAGGGAGCTGACCCAGCCGTAGTGATAGGACGACACCCCCGAGGGGATGCCGCCAGTCGAGCTACAACCTCCCCCCACGGCCCATCCTCCTGAACGCGCCCGTTATAAACCGCTGTCGAAACTCCAGGCCACTCCCAAGCCTCCCCAACCCTTTTAAACAAAAACGCAAAAGGGTCCGAGTTTCCCGGTGAAGAAAAGAAGAAAAATAAGAAAAGAAAGGAAAAGAATTAGTGGAACAATACGAGATACATACACGCAAGGAAGTATGATGAAGACTCCCAAATAACCAAACAACTTCCACTTGAAGTAGATTCACCCACTTCAAGTGGGCCAAAATAGATTTAAAATATCTACCCAAATATGTCGGGTAAACTGAGTATTATCCAAACTGTTTTAACAAAAAAATAAATTCAATATGGGCAGTAGACCAATGTACTGGCCATGAAACGGCTTCCCTGGGACAAAAAGTACCCAGAGGAAGGACAAGGGCCCCAACCACGCCCCAGATCAGTAATGCCCTGCCCGAAACGACATTTCCTCCTAATAATAGCAAATTTAAAAAAAGTATTATGAAACTTCAACACAAAAAAAAAGATTTTAGCAGTCAAGCTGGGTAACTACGCGTACCAAACGCCCATACTAGGGTACTAAATCGGGAAAAAGTCATTATAGGGTTTAATGTCGAAGCCGGGAAAAGACAATCTAGACCGCATATTTGAAAGATACTTAACCTACTCTATTTGCTAGACTTATAACCTACCACTATCAAACTAAGAAAAATAATATCAGAGAGTGAGAACAATATTGCTCGGTGATATCCCTAACCGAATCAGCAATTCATTCTCAATTATCATGAAAATATCTGAGTGTTCAACTGAGATAGGATAAACCAAATGAAAACACCAGACAAACGGTTAGAGCTGTGTGGGTGTATACCACACTACTAACTTTCCATGAACAGGAAAGTGGTGCCGAAGATAGGTAACTATCCCACAGAAACATCTGAATTGGATCCAAAATACGGTTTCAGATCCTTAACATGCCAATCACCAGCGGGTGATCCGTTCATGAACTCCAAAGTATATACTAATTTAGATAATTTCTTTTTAACCTTACATAGCACGTATTTCGGTGCTAACTTTGCGGAAAATTTGTTGGCAGCGTCTGACAAAATTTTATTTCTCCGCCAAACCTTTTCTCCAACATCAAATGACAATTCACGTCTCCTTAGATTATACTCTTTGACGTTTTTTCTTATAAGCCTTACTAAGCCGCTCTTGCACGACCTTAGAAATGTCCGATATTTTACTAACATCTTCAACGTACTGTCCGCGGTCATCCGGTAACAAATGAATATCTGAAGTATTACTTATTTTTCCGTAGTAATCACCGAAGGTTGGAACGTATCTTGCAAAATTTAAAAATGATGGAGTAAATCCAGTGACTTCATGGGTAGCCGTATTTATTGCATGCTGAATTTCAAACAAGTGTTTATCCCAATCTTTATGTTCCGAAATGTAGCTCCTAATAGCGGTCCCAACTGTTTTATTAACGCGCTCTACATAATTTGCTTGCGGATGATATCGAGCATTATACCAGATTTTTTGGATTTTATATTTTTGCGCCAGGGATTTAAAATTTCTGCCTGAAAATTGAGTACCATTGTCAACTATAACAAATTGTGGAACGCCATAAACAAGAAAAACATTGTTTTCGATAAAACTACAAACGTTGGAGGCGGTAGCTGCTCGCATAGGATGCAGCAAAGTGAATTTTGAAAACCAGTCCGCCACAACTAATAAATAACAATGTCCCCTTGAAGATCTCGGCAATGGCCCCATAATATCCGCAGCTAATATTTGGAAAGGGTATTTCACGTTTTTCTCCGATCCCATTAATCCAAGCTTGCCCAAGGCTGGAATTTTTTGAGAAGCGCAAACATTACATCTCCGAACATAAGTCATGACATCTTTACGTATTTTAGGCCAATAATATTGTTCCATAATTTTGTGAAGTGTTTTATAAAAACCAAAATGACCTGAAGTTGGAGGATCATGACACTCCTTAATGATTTTAGACCTTTGCATTTTAGGGACAAACAGCTTCCATTCATTGACGTTACTTTTCATACTAAAATTATTAGGCACAAATTTATAAATTGCATTGTCCACTACTTGAAAATTTGGGAAGTCATTAGGACATTTCTTTATTCTTTCCCTTAAATTAACATAAAAAGAATCCGCGTTGTTCTCGTCGGAATCAACTTGACAAATTTGTGATACCGGTGCCCGCGATAGTGCATCTGGAACAACATTAAATTTTCCCTTACGGTGTTCTATATCATAACTGAACTGCTGCAACTTAACGGCCCAACGAGCTAAACGTCCTGTTGGTTCTTTTAATCTATTTAGCCACAAAAGTGAATAGTGGTCTGTTATAATTTTGAAATGAGTTCCCTCTACAAACGGCCGGAACTTTTCGATAGAAAACAGCACAGCTAGACATTCTTTTTCAGTTACCGTATAATTCCTTTCAGCACGCGATAAGCTTCTACTTGCAAATGCTATAACTACTTCATCACCGTCTATATTTTGTGTTAGTACTCCCCCAAGACCACAGTCAGATGCATCACACTGAATAACAAATGGAACCGAAAAATCTGGACTACGCAATATTGGGGCAGATACTAAAGCTTCTTTAATTTGTTTGAATGAACGCTCGGCTTCTGGAGTCCAAACTATTGCCTGATTTTTCTTTTTACCTTTTAGAATATCATTGAGAGGCGCTACTAAACTAGAAAAATGAGATATGAACCTGCGGTACCACGAACAAAGACCCAAGAAGCGCTTAATTTCTGTTGTTGTATTTGGTCTAGGGTAGTTCACCATTGCGGTTACCTTTTCGGGATCGGTGCGTAGTCCGCTCCCATCTACAATGAACCCTAGATATTTAAGTGAATTCTTAAAGAAATTGCATTTTTCCAGGTTAACCACGAGACCAGCATTTTTCAGATTTTGTTTAACTTCTTTTAATAATTTTATGTGATGTTCAAAAGTGGAAGAAATTATTATAATATCGTCCAGATATACAAAAATATTCGGTTCATACTTAGGTCCAAACACCGCGTCCATCAGGCGCTGCTGCGTCTGCGCAGAATTGCAAAGGCCAAACGGGACGACTTTAAAATGAAATAAACCTCTGCCTGGCACAGAAAATGCAGTTTTCTCTCTGCTACTGACGTCTAACGGTATTTGCCAAAACGCTTTTCTTAAATCAATGGACGAGATGTATTTAGCGTTTCTCAACATACTAAGTATTCTATCCACACGTGGTAAAGGGTACGCGTCATTTTTAGTGATGGAATTTAGACGACGTCCATCAAAACAAAATCGATATTCCCCAGACTTTTTCTTAACCATTAAAACAGGTGAACTCCATGGACTACTTGACTGTTCAACAACTCCTAACCGTAGCATTTCATCCAATTCTGAATTCAATAATTTTAATAAGTATGGTGAAAATGGGTACTGCCTAACCTTAAATGGTTTTTCGTCACCGGTATCTATATGTAAAGTCATTTTGTCGGTAAGTCCTAATCTATCTTTACCAGAAATTTCTTGAAATGAACTTATCAGTTTTTCAGCCTGCTCTTTTTCATTAACGCTTAAATTTTCCAAAGTTAACAAATTAAAATTATTTAATGAATAATCCTGATTGCTACATGAAACACTGATATTATTGTTATCGCACTGAACTTCCCAAGTGTTATTTTTAAAATTTAAATTCAACATGAATTCATCACAAAAGTCGCTGCCTAAAATAATAGAGTGCTTCAGAGAAGGAACTACCAAAAATTTCATTATTTTGCAAACATTTCCTAGACAAAGCGGTATATAAACTAAACCTTCCACCTTCTGGCTATTACCATCAGCTGTATGTACGAAAGTTTGCTTCTTATCGACATTAAGATTAAAATTTTTCAAAAGATGGAGTGCATATTCACCAATGACCGAAGAATTTGCCCCAGAATCTAATAATGCGGTAATTTCAAAGTCAAAAATTTTTAAGCGAATATAAGGCCTATTATCTAAAGTCTTCTTAACAAAAACTGGAGAAACTTGATGACAATTTGTATTTTTTGAACTGCATCTGAAAAATTCTTTAATAAAATGCCAACAATTTTGCCAGATCTTTCTTTATCAGCCTCAGTGGATGATACACAAATTTTATGTTTGGAGGTCTTAAGTTGTTTAGATACGCTCCGACGCTCTTGAACATATCGACCTTATTCGTTTTTTGAACAAGAACAGTTAGTTAACTACATCAGGTTTTCCACAAGCATAGCAAAACTTATTTCGTCGCTTAGTACAGTTACTAAATACATGATTAGGTTGATTACAATTCCAACAAGTAACAGTTCTATCCGAATGTGTTATAGACCTACTCTTATTGGTGTCGAATTAACTGGAGGTTTTGTAGATACGGTGGCTATTCGCTTAGAAACTTGGTGACTCCTGAGAAGACATGGTTGTTCGCGATCTACATATGCAAGTTCTGGGTTCAACATAGAAGTATTCGGAGGCGTACGATAATTTACCTTGATATTCTGGCTTCATCAATCTTATTGACAAAGTTCAACAACTCTACAATCGAATTAATATCAATAAGACAAGGTGATTGTATAATGCGGTAAAAGATTCCTACGAATGTACTTTAATTTAGTGACTTCAGCTACGGGTCTGTCTATTCTACTGAAAAGCGTTTCCATTACAGCAACATAAATGTGGACTGGTTCTTTTATGTCCCTGTGTCCTAGACCTTATTTCATCCCAAATTCTGTCTTCATAATCAGACGTAAAAAGTGAGTCTTGAGAGCTATAACTAACGAATCCCCAATTTTTAATGTAACTTCTTACTGATCTAAACCATAAAAGTGCACTGCCGGAAAATAAATCAATGGCTGATGAAAAAAGTTCTTGTTTCCCGATATTTCGTGCCTCGCTAAGTTCTTTAACGATCCAAAAATGATTTAATCGCTAAAATTATCATCACCGCTAAAATGCAAGTTCCACTTATAAACTGTACTGTTTTGGACGCACCCGGTATACCGATCGGAACTTCTACTAAAGAGGAGTTCGCTGGAGATTGTTGACAAGAAATTTCGTTCTTTGTAGGCACGATTGTTGAGCTTCTCTATTTTATCATGAAGTAGCGCATCTAATTCTAGACAAGTGGGTGTGATTCATTCTTAAAAGTTGTAACAAGATCCTTATTTTGATCTACAGGAATACATACGTTTTACGCGATGAAATACATGAATTAAACGTGACTTTATACGTTTATATCCCGAATCGCTAACGGGTCCGTCAAAATCAATCAATCAAGCTGACGAATTGATTCTAAAAATGCCATTAATCGCGCAGTTTCTCTATTCAAAATCATACTCAGGATCGACTAGTTCAGTATTACGAAAGCGCTCAAGATCAATAGCCCTTGCTAACATTTTTCTCTTAATGTCGCATCTTTCGCGTAGTGGACTATACCCCGTATACGAAGTTCATAATTTAATTCTTCTGACAGCAAAAATATCGTTTTAATTCCGGCGATATCCATATTTAAAGTCACTAAAAAACTGCTCAAGAATTATGAATCTACTGTACCGGACTGTTACGAAATAGAAGAACGACCCAAAAAAAGATTAAACCATTTAACTAATTATTATTCAGGAATGAATATTTCCGAATACCGATAAAATGTTGAATCTATTTACTGCTACAATTCAGCACACCTGTATGAAGCGAGAGATTCAATGCGCGATAAGCCAAAGAGCACAAACAAGTTTTTGTCGCACCAACACAGTGTAAAGAGGAACCTTGTAATTTTCCGTGATTGAATATCTTAAATTTAAACTGCCAATAATTGTACAACTATATTACAAAACTTAACTCGAGCCCCACGTCAAAGGGTGCCAATCTTGTATAACCTACCTGGTTACACAGAGCGTACGGCGGCTCGTGTGGTTGTCTGGAGAGCGGGGTGGGCTCGTTATTAAAATAGAAAATAAATTGGGCGCCAATTGATTGTTAAAAAAAATGGTAGCATGCACACATTGACCAACCAATAAATCAAAAAAAAAAGCTGTGTGCTAAAGTTATATATATTGAAATCAAGTTTGACAGATTTGAGCAATGATGTTGTACAAAACGGAGCTAGAGCCCATACGTATGGTTTCCTCACACTCAAGATTTTAACTTAGATGTTTAATGCGAAAATGACTTTAAATTGATATTTTGGATAATAAATAAAGAATATACGATAATAGCTTTCACTTAGCTGGAACCTAAGCCGGTGCGGATTCCTTCACGTGATCGCTTTGTGGCCTGTAGTGCACCTGACTTGGCAACTTCCAGAAAAAAGGACCTCTAAAGTGGTTTTCTGATTTTGAGCTCTATCCTGACTTTGAAGCTTCTCCTGGACTTTGACTTGGAGTTTTAGCCTTCTCCTAATTTTGAGGCTTCTCCTGACTCTGAGGCCTGTGTTAAGTACGTACAGCGAAACGTTAGGAATGCAAAATTTTAAGTGAGAGTAAAAAAAAAGATATATACCTGTG